>JALAZF010000980.1:600000-789477 GCA_022829125.1 Lathyrus tuberosus | reverse complement strand
GTTTTGGTGTAATGACTTTGTTGTGTTGTTGATGTTGCTTGTGGTTGCAGGCATTGTACATTGTAGCAGGGTTTTGAAGCATGTTTTTGGAGGGTTGTTGTTTGGAGAGTAGGTGCTTTGGTGTGGTACGATTTGCAGGTTTGGAGCAAGATGTAGCAGGTTATGCTTTGTAGCAGAGGTTTGCAGTAAGTAGAACTATTTTGGCTTTGGTCTTGGTTGCAGAATTGTTTGGTTGAGTAGAGGTTTATTATGGAAGTGGTGGTATAGTTTTGCTGGTGTAAAGTTGTTTGGCTTGTTTTGGTGTATATGAACCATGGTACGGTTTATTGGTGTAAGGTGTTTTGGCTTGTTTTTCCTCTTTCCCCTTTTTCTTTGCAAACTCTTCTTATAATGGACCCATGAGTTATGATAAAAACATGTAATGGGCTTTTGTATACATTTTTTTGTAAGATGGGCTTTTTGTATTTTTATGTGAATGGATTTGAGCTTTTTGGTGTGATGAAATGTTTGGATATTGACATGGGTGAACATGATTTGCTCTTATTTATAATTGAATTAGATAATGGGTATTTAAAATGAATATGTGGAATTAAAAATGGACAAAAAATATGGATTGGATATGGATAAAATTGGAAATGGCATTTGGATATTAAATGATGAATTTGCAAAGTGGACATTAAATTGGATTTTCAAAATGGATTAAAATGGTTATTGAATGGATTCTTTAAATGGATTTAATGGATAAAAAATGGGTATGAAATGTTTAGAAATGGTTTAAAAGAACAAAAATGGTTTAGAGATGGGTTAGGAAAGTGGATATGGGTTTTGTAATACGCCTCCAAATTTGAACCACACTTGAACGCCACAATTCTTGAATTAAATCAAAGAACACCCACCTTGAATTAATTTATGATTAATGGCATCACAACCTAAATCCATATTGAAATGATATGAACTGAATAACAAGCTTGAACTCTCTGGATCAATGACAAGAATCTGAACCACACAATTAGTACTTGCACACAACTTGAAATGTACCAACTGCCTTGACCTTTGATGGCTCTGTAACTTGACTTCAACAAATAATTTGAATTGATATGAAACCCTGACTTGATGATCTTTAGATATAAAGAAATGTTCTATGACAAAATCACCTTGAGAACGAAATAATTTCTTCTTTCTTAACCAAGGTCGAACCACCTCCAATTGAACTGAAATTTACTGCACACATTCACTTAACCTATTAGCCTCAAATGAAACTAAACTGAACGATATTTGCCCATCTTAAACACAAAGGGCGAGAAACCCTAATCTTCCTGCCTTGAGTGCACACTGATGAAACAATGACTTGATGAGAACCAAAACCCCTAATTCAGAATCTTTGCCACAACCTGATAACCTGATACTGAAATAAACCACTTGTTTGACCAAGATTAGGCCAAACTTCCACTGAATCTCAAACCACATCGCACACACCCTTGACGTGGTAACCTGATATTAATTTGATCTTGCAAGACTTGAGCCTTTAAGAACTTGTGATGAAGCCATATTGCACTGGATTATTGAGGAAGAGAGGTCTCTTAAGAGTATGAGAAACTTGGTTGGTTAGTGATCCATCCAAAAACATTGACTGATCAATCAATTGAACCTCTTAAAGCAAACCCTTATTCCACAGGCGAAACAAAGCAAAACAAAGTCTGATAATTTAGTTAGTTATGCAATATGATTGACATAGAATGTTATGCAAAAGATGATTGAATCTAAGGGTAATATTTGGGGTATGACAGGTAGCCTACATCGAATTGACAAAGACGAACAAGGAACTAGTGTTGATCCTTTTTTCGACGAGAGTGAAATCGACCTTGCTGAACTAAAGTAAGGTCCACCGTATTCCTGTAAAGTTTTAACACCGTTGAATGGAAAGAATCCAGTCGGATCAGAGAAGAATGATAGGTTCCCTAAAAGAACCTATACATTCGACATCACCAAATGTGACGAAATATTTGATTTATTAGTTAAAGATAGCCAGAAGATAGTGCCTCCTGGCGCTAAAATGCCTCCTTTTAAACAAAGAAAAAAGAGAGGTTTTTGTCAGTATCATAATTTGTTGGGCCATAAACTTCTCAATGCTTTCTTTTTAGGGATCTTGTTCAAAATCCCATCAAGGAAGAAAGACTCAAGTTTGCTGACAAGTCAAAGAATCAGATGAAGATAAACTCTGACCCTCTCCCTGTAGTTGATGCACATTACTCAGAACCATTTATGGTTAACATGGTGGAAGTTACTGATGACTTCGCCAGTGATGTTGTATTGGTTGAAGCTGCTGATGACTTCACTAGAGGAGTTGCTGAGGACTCTAACAAAGAAACCACGGAGGATTTCATCCAGGTTGCAGGGAACTTTAATCACAAAGTCATTGATGACTTTGACGAGCAAACTACTGAGGGCTTCGCTAAGAAAGTCACTGATGATTTCAAAATAGAAACCACTGAGGGTTTCATGAAGGAAGCTATTGAAGGCATCGACAAAGGGACTACTGAAGGTTCCAACCAAGCAATTGCAACATATGAGATTGGTAATGGTTTCATACAAGTTAACAATGAAACTAAGGCTACTAAAGGCCTTAGAATCAAACTACAAGAGTTAGATATCACTGGAGGTACCAACCTTGGGGTCAACATGGTCGATATGACCTAGGAGTCTACGATGGAGGTGGATGAATATAGTCTTAAACAAGAAGAATATGTCAAGATGGCATATCTAAAACAGGAAGAGAATCTGGTCGAGTTCCTCCATAGATGCCAACGAAAGAACTATCAAGTAATGTTGTGCCCCAGGTGCAGCGCAGTCTTTGATCGAAAAGCTGCGGAGAACATGCAAGGAGTTCAACGGGTAAGGAACAAAAACAACTGGAGGGATTCAAACAACCATGACGCTTTCAACAAGAAGGGAGCACCAAGGAGATATGATCAAGGTGGACTAGGGGTACGTGGAAATAGGCCATCAACATTCAAACCCACTGCTGGCGCCCCCAAGGGCAAGTGGGTGAGGCCAGTCGAGAAGAGAAAACATGGCCAAAAAAATGGTAGAATTTTGAGGTTGAAAGAGGTTCGTCGATAGCGTACCGGAGAGAATTTCAATCTTCCAAACAATCAGCATGGCGCTCAGAAAAACTATAAGGGGAAAAACCCAATGACAAGATCTTAGTGGAGACAGCAACAAAGAAGGCGCAAAGTGAGAGGGAAGCTGCGGAAAAGGTTGAGTCAAGCAGCAACATGCCAATAAAAAAGGATAGCAACAAAGAAAGGAAACCTGTTGAAAAGAAATCGGTCGAGAGAAGGTTGTTCGGTGACCAGAAGGAAGAAGTGAATGAGAGATTCTGACTAGATTCCTGCAGATGACGATATGATGACGGACGATTTCAATTTAGGATCAAAATCATCGTAGACATTATATGCAGTGTAGTATTTATGCTGCCCCGAGAATATGATAGGGTAACGGAGTTGGATGACACAGAGGACGAGGTTCGAATTAGAAGTGGCCAGTTAAAGGCCAATATGTTATTATATCTTGAATAATGGTTGTGTCGAAGAGCAGAATGCCTTCTTTGAAAGGCCCGACGAAGACATGAAGAATTACCTAAAGCCTTTATTTATTAGAGGAAAAATAGAGAATGTTGTTATCAACAAGATACTCGTTGAAGGCGGAGCGGGTATAAACCTGATACTGTATTATATGTTAAAGAAGATTGGAAAAAAATGACTCTGACACAAAGCCCAACAACATGGTTCTCTCAAACTACGAAGGGAAAGTAGGCACCACCATGGGAGTCATTCAAGTGGATCTGACTGTTGGCACAATCACCAGGCCAACGATCTTCATGGTAATCACGTCTATGGCAAATTATAATATGCTCCTTGGTCGAGAGTGGATACATGGAGTTGGTGTAGTTCCATCATCACTTCACCAACGAATCTCCACCGGGCGAAGTGATGGAATTGTCGAAAACATAGAGGCGGACCAAAGCTACTATATAGCTGAGGTTAATCAAGTAAGTGGGCGACACTTTGACAAAAACTTAGCCCACATAACGCCTTGTAACCCTGCAGGTTTTGACCTCACACCTGCAGATAATTCTTTCTGTTCCTTGTACCTACATCCAACCCACGACTTTCAGTGAGATATTAAAGGTGGTAGGAGAAGAAGACTATGTGTTTGGAACAGCTGGAATCCAACCAACTGGTTGGGGTAGTGAGTTTAGTGACAATGACTGAGTCATTAGCACTTAGAAATATTTCGACTTACATAGCTGAAATAAATTGAAAGCGGGCCCTAGAGGCTAAAGTAAAATACATGGTTATCGAATCCAAAAATGAAGAAAAGCACTTTGAAGGTCCTGGGAAGGACTTCAATCCAGAGCCACCAGACAAAGATCAAGTCGAAGTGAAAAGCCAAAGGCTAGATGCCATCTATGATGATGAGCCTTTGGGTTTTAAGAAGGATCCGCTACCAAACAATATCAAGATACTGGCGCAAGACCCTTTGGAAGAAATCGACCTGGGAGAAGGGACAAACAAAAAGGACAACCTACATCAGTGCCAATATTGACCCAGAGCTCAGGGTCAAAGTAATTCATCTGATGAAGGAATTCAAAGACTGCTTTGCATGGGATTACAACAAAGTTCCTGGTTTAAGCAGAGATCTGGTCGAACTGAAGCTGCCAATAAAGCCTGCGAAGAAGCCCATCAAACTGACTCCAAGGCGCTTTGCACCTGAAGTTCTCTCAAAGATCAAAGAGGAGGTTGAAAGACTTCTAAGATGTAAATTCATCCGTACGACCAGGTATGTCGAACGGATTTCCAACATTGTTCCAGTTATTAAGAAAAATGGAACTTTGAGGGTTTGCATAGATTTTAGAGACATAAATGTTGCAACCCCAAAAGATAAGTATCTGATGTCTGTGGCAGAAATGGTAGTCGACTCAGCTGTAGGCCAAGAGTATCTAAGTATGCTCAACGGATATTCCGGGACACAACCAGATTTTCATTGCTGAAGAAGACATGTCGAAGACAACATTTTGATGCCCTGGAGCCTTAGGCACTTTCAAAAGGGTAGTAATGCCCTTTGGCCTAAAGAATGTTGGGGCAACTTATCAAAGAGCAATGAATTCTATTTTTTATGACTTTATTGAAACGTTTACGCAGATTTATATTGATGACATTGTGCTTAATTAAGTTTTAGGCAAAAGTCATATAGACCATTTTCGACAATCATTCAAAAGAATGAGGAAGCATGGGTCTCAAGATGAATCCTCTTAAGTGTGCTTTCTGTGTGCAGGCAGGATATTTTATAGGCTTCATGGTCCACAAAAAAAGGAATAGAGATTAATTAGAACAAGGCCATGGCCATCATGAAAGCAAAAACGCCTTCGATAAAGAAGGAATTACATTCATTACTGGGAAAGATCAATTTCCTGATGAGGTTTATCTCCAACCTAAGTGGCAAGATTCAAGCCTTCTCACCTCTACTTTGACTCAAGCAAGAAGGTTTTGAGTGTGGGCAAGTACAACAAGAAGCGTTCGACAAGATTAAAGAATACCTTGCTCACCCTTCAATTCTGGCGCCTCCTTGTAGAGATAGGAGTATGAGATTGTACGTATCTGTGTCTGACAAGACTTTAGGGAGCATGTTAGCTCAAGAGGATGAAAATGACATCGAAAGAGCCATTTATTGCCTCAGTAGGGTCTTGAATAATGTAGAGACTAGATATAGTATAGTCGAAAAATTGTGTTTTTGTCTATACTTCTCTTGTACAAAATTAAAGCATTATATAAAGCCAGTTGAAGTTTATGTTTCATCTCATTTAGACGTTATTAAACATATGCTTTCTAAACCTATTTTACATAGTCGAATTGGCAAAGGGGCATTAGCCTTAACTGAATATTCTTTAACTTATATGCCTTTAAAGGTTGTAAAGGAAAAGTGGTAGCAGACTTTATAGTCGACCACTATATAGTCGAAAACTCCCTAAACTATGTGGAGCTTGAACCTTGGAAGTTATACTTCGACGGTTCTAGTCATAAGGATGGAACGGGAGTGAGAGTATTAATTATTTCTCCTAACAAATTCCAACAAAATTCAAGTATAAGGTCGAAGGCCTTTGTTCAAATAATGAAGCTGAGTATGAAGCTTTAATTGTTGGACTTGAAATCTTGTTGGAATTGGGGGCAACTCGAGTCAAAATAATGGGTGACTCAGAGTTGGTCATAAAGAAAATTACAAAGGAGTATAAACGTGTTAAGGAAAATCTTATCATGTACTTTGTGATAACCAATAGGTTGTTACGAAGATTTGAAATGATAAGTATTTGACACATGCCTCGACTTGAGAATCAGGAGGCCAATAACTTGGCCCAGATTGCTTCAGGATACAAAATTTTGAAGGAAAAATTACAAGATGCAATCGAAGTCAGAGTAAGTGCATCAACTAGACTATCCCCAAAAGACTTGGAGACAATGAATCTAGGATATGCTGACGAAGAGAGCTTTGAAATATTGGCTATAGACAGTTTGACAGACGATGATTGAAGAAAGCCAATAATAGACTACTTGCAGAACCCAACAGGTTCTGTCGAACGAAAGGTCAAATATCGTGCCTTAAGTTAAGTTTTGATGAGGAATGAACTATTCAAAAATACGCCTGAAGGTATCTTACTCAAATGCCTTAGTGAATCTAAGGGATACGTGGCTCTTTCTAATGTCCATAGTGGGGGCATATGGAGCACATCAAGTAGGCCATTAGATGAAATGGTTATTATTTCGAAAAGGAATGTATTGGCCTATGGTAGCGTGTGATTTTTGTCGGTGACGCGACCACCTTACCGCAATGGTTGGAATTGGGTGCTACTTTCTGATTTCTTATTTGTCCTATGAAGCTGGAAAGGAAAGGGAAGATATCTAAAACTAACCTTGCACACAAATGTTTTCTTTAACAAATGCTAAGAGATTGGAGGGTCCGGGGTCAGATTATACAATGGGAAGTTGTCAATTACCCAGCATATATATGGTTATCCATAGATCGTTTCTGGCATGTTTCTCTATTATCTACTTACTGGTGTTTATCTGTTATAAATTGGGAAAGTTTCTCCTTTGGGACTGTTGAGAGAGTATTTTTGTTGTTTTCAGGTTTTTTTGATGTTTTTGGTAAGGTACTAGACCTAAAGTTTTTGATTTGCGTGCTCGCTAAGATTTCGCAATCTTATGCCTACGTATTCCCGTAAAGATAATAGGGAAATCTGAGAAATCGTAGCTCCTCCTATTCTATGGGAGGAAAGATGTTTGGTGTCTTGTTCAAAGCCCAAGATTGAAGCTAAATGAGTATATGTGTGTCTTATTTAAAGCCCAATATTGAAGCTAAAGGTTTGACTGAGAGAGAATTTGTCATCTCTAAAGGGAGATATTTCACCTATTCATCACAGTTGTTGGGTAACAGATTATACAGGAGAAATACTTTAACTGGACTGTATGGAATCCAACAATGCCATAATTTCCTTTAAAAGGAAATTGTCCTGAAGGAGGAAACTTTAACTCAGTGTAGAGCAATGTCATTTTTCCTTAGGAATCTTCCATGCTAAGAGAGGGACATTGGCTTGGATGTAAATAATCCAGAGGCTTGCCACTTACAACAATTAGATGAAAGAGGAAGTTTACCAGGATAAAAGAGGGCCCACATCTTGGATTTTTGAATCAACAAGTGTACCACTTATAGCAGTTATCTCGGATTAGGGTTTTTTGATTGTCTGTTTTGATGTGTGATGTACAGAGAAATGTCTTCCTACAGAGAAATCTTGATTTCCTCTGAGGGGACGTTGGTTTTTATGTACCTTGATCAAAGCCCAAGGTTGACTCTATTTAAGGAGTTTTATATCTGTCTTGTACAAAGCCCAAGATTGAGGCTAAAAAGAATTGACTCTCCCGGGGAAAGTTTTGTCTGTCTTGTACAAAGCCCAAGATTGAGGCTAAAAGAATTGACTCCACTGGGGAGAGGTTTTATCTGTCTTGTACAAAGTCCAAGATTGAGGCTAAAAGTTATTGACTCAGCTGGAAAATATTTTGTCTGTCTTGTACAAAGCCCAAGATTGAAGCTGAATCTGCTGAGGGAAAATCATTATACAAAGCCTAGGAGGAGGCTGGTTGGGGAATTTCTTATATGAAGCCTAAAAGGAGGCTAGCTTCTGCTGAGGATTATTGAGATCCAGAGATAGGTCCAAATTGGGGAATTAAATCTTGCTGAGGAGTAAAGAAGAGTTGAAATATCAGATACCTTGAGGTTCTGATTTTTCTGAGGGTTTATTAGTGGTAATTTGACCCTAACTGGGGAATTTAGAATGAGAATTTAAAGATTGAGTTTTAGAACCTATAAAGGTTTTAACTCTGTTGGAGATTGATGAAGTGATCAGGGTTTCTCCTTTTCCTTTAGGAGATTTGAGGGTTTCTTTGAGATCCAAGAGGAGATGAGACTTTCCAAGTCTACTGGTATGAAGAGGTTAACTCTTAGTTAGAGGATGATCTTTGTATGATGCCCAAGAGGAGGCTGATGTTGTAAGGGATGAGAATCAACCCTAAGAGGAGGCTGAGAACTTCTAAGAAGCCCGAGCGTCCTTGTACTAAGCCCAAGAGGAGGCTAGGGATGCTTTTAGGAAGCCTGTGGGTCCAAGCCTGAGAAAAGTTCAAGAAAGGTTTCACCGGAAATAATCCTTTCTTTAGTGAACAGTTCTAGGGTTTGAAGAAATTCAAAAGAGGTTTCACCGGGAATTAGTCCTCTTTGGGGAAATGAATTTCTTGTATAAATATTTCTAAGTTGTGACAGTCTTGAGAAAAGTTTCACCAGGAATAATGCCTTTCTTTGTTCCATATTGTATAAGCCCAAAAGGAGGCAAGACTGTATCTGGAATTTCCTATGGGGAACTAGTTTTTGACTGCGTTGAAAGAGTAACCACTGGTTTGATCTAAACCTAGACCTAATTGGTGGGGAAAACTCTAAGCAAGTATATACATGCATTTATATACAGATGAAATATATAAGCAAGTATGTAAAAGAAAATGGTAGAACTTACAGTTGTGCAAGCTCCAGCATTGTGACCACAGCTGTATAGTTAGTTATTCAAGAAATTGAAGAAAGTTTTGATAAAACTTAGAATTTGTATCTAAATCAATAGGAAAGTTTGTTGTAAAAGGAAGTTTAGGGCTTATACTTAAAGAGAGGCCCAGATGAACTCTTTTGAAAAAGCGACGATCACGTCGTAGTTTTGAAAATTACAGAGGGACTTATACAATGACTGAGGCACAAATTGTTTTATTTACAAAGGGATGGGACTTACACTCTGCTAAGAGGCCCAAAAATATTTTAAAAAGAAGAGAGAATGGGACTTATAACTCAGGGAGAGGCCCAGATGAAAAATAGTGATCACACCGTTGTTTTTGAAAACCGCGTAGGGACTTATACAATGACTGAGGCCCAAATTGTTTGTGTGTGACAAGAGATGGGTCTTACACTCTACTAGAGACCCAAAAGTGTTTTGAAAATTTTTTGTGAGGGCGAAAATGATCAAAACCCTAATTTGATTGAAAAGTACATTTTAATTTGAACAAAAATCATTTAAAATGGTCGAAATTATCAAACATGTGTAAAAAGCAAGTTGTGATCTTGGATTATTGTTTGAAAAAACATATTTCATTCATAGAATGACTTGAAAATCAATTGAATTTGAAAGATCAAGAGAAACAATTTATTTAAAATGTTTAAAAATAATTAAAAGGAATTCTTTTCAAAAAATTCAAAATATATTAAATAAATAATATCCTTTTGATTTTTTTTTTTGTGTGGAATAAAATAATTTAACATATTTGATGATCGAAATTGGAAAAGAAATTAATTTTTGAAGTTATTAAGAAATTGTGAAAAAATGTGAAAAGAATAAGTGGTAAAAAAAAATGGGATGGTCCTCCCAAGGTTTGAACCCACGCCCTTGGGGTGGAGGGTTTAAAACTTTACCAACTGAGCCAGGTGCGTTGGCTAATAAAGAATGGAAAAGGTAAATAATATGTGAAACTCTCTTTGGAAAATGGTTCAAAAAAATACCAAAAGGTCTGGATCGAGGGGGATTTGAACCCCAGACCCTTTGCTCACTACACACATAAAACCAGCTGATCAACCACTAGGGCGTGTCATACCCCAAATTTTGACCCTCAATATTTTCCATCATTGTGTAGATCATCATCACAATATGGATGCACCTTCATGCCTCATCAATCTCCTCAAAGATGGTTGAGCATTTACCACAATCAAGAATTAGGGTTTCAAGCCCTCCCAGAGCACTTAGACAAAGGATCAATCAAGAAATTACATGATTTTCAACTTGTCTAACCTCTCAAAACATCCACAAGAGATCAAGAGGACTCCCACATCAAGAATAAAGCACAAGGTTGCAACATTCCAAGTGGATCACGCCTCAAGGTTGCCAGTGTCACCAAATTAAGGTTTTGGTCGACCAAGGTCTCCAGATGAAAATTTTCATCTAGGCATGAGCCAATACTTCAAAGCATAACCCAAGATACTCCAAGGGATCTCATGGACCCAATCATCAAGTCAATTTAGCCTCAGGGGATGCATTCATAAAAAAATCAAGAATTAGGGTTTCTTGACCTAATTCACCCCTAAGTTGACTTTTGAGGTAAGATATGAGCCAAGAACTTAAGACATGATTTGAGGACCTCAAATACATCACATTGATCCATTTTCAACAATGGATTGATCCAAGAAGCTTGATTCCCAAGTTTCAATTTCATCAGGACCACAATTAGGGTTTTGAGGAAAAAGTCAACTGTACCTTTGACTTTTGACCAAGACATGCTCTCAAACCTTGGGACATGATTCAATACACCCTATAACACCTATGGAATCTATCCATTAGTTTTTAATTAGGTCAAGGACTTGATTGCACAAAGAATCCCACAGTTTGGATTTCATCTGCCAAAAAGTCAACTGTGCACAAAATCAAGTTTGACTTTTTGGAATTTTTCACAAATATGGTTCCCATAAGTGAAAAATAATGTAAATGTATGGTATTGATCATCATTCATTAAGAAAAATCAAGAAAAGTGAGGTTTCTTGCAAAAGGGGCAACCTTGAGAAACCAAAATTTTTATAAGTTATGGAACAAAAGTGATTTTGTACCAACTTTGCAAGGTCATAACTCCTAAACCACAAGGCCTTTTTCTCCCATTCAAAGTTCAAATGAAAGTCCATCTGACATACTTTAAAAGTGTCAACTACAAGAGATTCCAAATCCTCATGGATTTTGAGTTATGGATTGATCAAAATCACTAAAACATGAAAATTCACCTTTTTCCAACACTTAGACAAAATTCTGTCCAAACAGATTTCAAGCAAAACTCCAAAACTTGGAGAACTTTTTCACATATTTACAAGTAAATCAATTTAAAGTATAAACATCAAAGTTATTGTGCATCTTACTAGCAATTCAAAGAGTCCATCAGCATGGAAAAATTCCATGGAAACCAAGAGATATGGCAGCCCAAAGTCATGTTGCTGCAACTGGTTTGGAAAACCGGTTTGCATGTTTTCTTGCTCTCCATGACTTCTGAGTCAAAGACAATGATCACTATGCCACATTCATTCAATATGATCATGATCAATCTAATCCAACCTGCGAAATTAGGCTAAGATGCTTCAAAGCTCATCCTTTGGCATGGTGAATAGTTGAACAAAGACTTGGAATTCAAAGTGCAATTATGTGAAATAGTGCACATTCAAGATTCTGATCACTTGTAGTCAAGATGCTCTAATAAACAACATATAAAAGGATTGCAGAATGTGGAATTGGTCAAGACATAGTTGAGCTATTTGGAGCAGTCATAAATGCCTTGTGTAAGAAGCTATTATAACTACCAAATACCATTGAACCAAGTTCTTATCCTTTGAGCTTCAAGAGAACCACTTCAGCACAACTCTTCTTCTATAAATAAAGCCTCTAACTAATCATTCAGGACACACCAAAATAATACCACACTTGTTTTCCTTCTCTTCTTGCTCTTACTTCAAAATTTCACATTCTCAAGAGTGAGAATCGTGAATTTCAAAACCAGAGCATTTCTGTCCAAACTAATGATGCAAACATCTCGCTTACATCACGTGTAATTGATCCAAGCACTGAAATCGCATCTGTAACATCAGGATCACCATGTGGTACTCCATTTGCACAAAATTCATAACTTGCTACAGAAGGAATCGAGCTGATCAAACTAAAAGGTTCTCAACCACTCCAAGCATTCAAACACGGAAGCTGTCCAAGTCATTAGAACACCTCTGTGACACCTTCAAACCAGAAATTGATTCTCACTTGCAAGGTAAGCTTCCTTAAAACTGAACTCATGAATTCATGCATCATAAACATCCTTTTAAGTTACCATCACGTTTCTGATTATTTATGGATCATTTCCCCTCAATTAACTGCTTTATATCATGATCATATGGGATTTAATTTTACTTTGTTCAATTAGGGTTCATATGTGTTTTCAGACAATTTCTTTTGATACCCTAAAAATAAATAAAATTGAATATTACCATCATGTTCCTTGTTGGAAAACATATGATTTTGATATTTATTTTATGTCAAATGGTTGCAAAATGAGTGAGATATGGATGATCTTGCACGAGCTTGAAGAAGAAGATGGCCATGGTGCCATTCTTCAGAAATTCAACCAATTTAAGTATATATTATTCACATCCCATTATATATTTGAATTGGCATTGCGCCCCAGCGGTTAATCAGCTGGTTTTGTGTGTGTAACGAGCAAAGGGTCTGGGGTTTGAATCCCCCTCGCCCCAGACCTTTTGGTTTATTTTTTTGAACTATTTTCAAAGGATTTTTCATATATTATTATCACTTGCCATCTTCTATCAGCCACACGCAAGTGGCTCAGTTGGCAAACTTTTAACCTCTCCACCCCAAGGGCATGGGTTCAAGCCTTGAGAGGGTCATTCCTAATTTTTTTTACAACTTATTTCTTTCACTTTCTTTTACATCTTTTAATTAATTCAAAAATTAATTTTTTTTCTTAATTTTAAACATTTTTTATTAATTCTTTTTTTTGAAAATTCCCAAAAATGTTAAAATATTTTATTCCATAAAAATTTCACAAAAATATTATTTATTTCATATATTTAGTATTTTTGTAAAGAATTATGTTTTTATTTGTTTTTTAACATTTAAAAATATTTCTTTCTCTTGATTTTTCAACTTCAAATGGTTTTCAAATCATTCTATGAATGAAACATGATTTTTCAAACATTAATCCAAGATCACAACTTGTTTTTCACACATATTTGATCATTTTGATCATTTTTATTGAATTTTTATTGAATTAAAATACATTTTAAAATCAAATTAGGGTTTTGATTATTTTCACCCTCACAAATCTTTTTTCAAAAAACTTTTGGGCCTCTAATAGAGTGTAAGACCCAACCCCTTTTGAAAACTAAACCTTTTTGGGTCTCAGACATTGTATAAGTTCTGGCACAATTTTCAAAACGACTGTGCGATCACTGTATTTTATTGGGCCTCTCCCTGAGTTATAAGTCCCATTATTTTTCTTAAAACAATTTTGGGCCTCTTTGTAGAGTGTAAGTTCCATCCCTTTGTAAATAAAAACCTTTTTGGGCCTCAGTCATTATATAAGTTCCACCGTGTTTTCAAAAACCTCGGCGCGATCGCCGTTTTCAAACAAAATCATTTGGGCCTCCCCTCGTGACGTAAGTCCCATTTCTTTTCTTTTACAAACTCTTGGGCCTGTAATAGAGTGTAAGTCCCATCCCTTTGTACATAAAACCTTTTTGGGCCTCAGTCATTGTATAAGTCCCTCCGCGATTCAAAAATGATGGTGCGATCACTGTCTTTCCATGGGCCTCTCCTTGAGTATAAGTCCCAACAATCTTTTCAAAACAACTTCCTTTTGATTTAGGTTCAAATTCACAGTTGTTATCAAAATTTTCTTAAATTTCTTAAACAACTAACAATACAACTGGTACAATGGAAGCTTGCTCGCCTGTAAGTTTTAAACAACTTTCTTTTACATACTTGCACATATATATATATATTTGTTTGTGCTGGAAGCTTGCTCACCTGTATGTCCTCCAACATTCTTTTTACATACAGTATATATTTCATATGTATATATATGCTTTTATATATCTGCTTAGAGTTTTCCCCAGCAATTAGGTCTAGGATTAGATAAAGCCAGTGGTCACTCTTTCAACACAGTCAAAACTAGTTCCCCATAGGAATTCCAGATACAGTCTTGCCTCCTCTTGGGCTTATACAATATGGAACAAAGAGAAAGGCATTATTCCCGGTGAAAATTTTCTCAGACTGTCACTATTAGAAAATTGTCAAAGAAATTCATTTCCCCTAGAGAGGATTAATTTCCGATGAAACCTCTCTTGAATTTCTTCAAACCCTAGAACTGTTCACTAAAGAAAAGATTATTCCCGGTGAAACTTTTCTTGAACTTTTCTTAAGTTTGGACCCACAGGCTTCCTAAAAACATCTCCGCCTCCTCTTGGGCTTTGTACAAGGACCCTCCGGCTTCTTAGAAGTTATCATGCCTTCTCTTGGGCTTAATACAAGGACCCTGAATACCTCTTAAAGGTATAGGACATAACTTAGTCATCCTTTGTTAGAGCAGTCTTTCCAAAGAGTCAAAACCTCAGACCAATTTAAGGGTTGATTCCCATCCCTTAAAGCATCAGTCTCCTCTTGGGCATCATACAAAGATAAACTCTTCCATACCGTATACTTGGATAGTCTAATCTCCTCTTGGATCTCAAAGACATTCTTAAGTTCCCTACAAACACAGGAGAAACCCTGGTCATTTGATCAATCTCTAGTAGAGTTAAAACCCTCATAGGATCTAAAACTCAGTCTTTCATCCTAAATTTCCCCCAGCTAGGGTCAGTTTATCCTCAGGATAACACTATCGCAAATCAGAACCTCAATGCATCTGATACCTCAACTCTTCTGTAAACCCTCAGCAAGAGTTGATTCCCCAACTTTGGACATGCCTCTAGATCTCAATCATCCTCAGCAGAAGACAACCACTTCTTAGGCTTTGTATAATGATTTTCCTCAGTAGAGTTAACATGTTAAGCACTCTCTTGTTGAGTCAATAACCCTTTACAGCACTCTCTTGTTGAGTCAATCACCCTTTTTAGCACTCTCTTATTGAGTCAACCCTTTTCAGCCTCAATCTTGGGCTTTGTACAAGACACACAAAGACATTCTCTTGTTGAGTCAATCACCTTAAAACACTCTCTTGTTGATTTAATCACCTCCTAGCCTCCTCTTAGGCTTTGTATAATGATCTTTCTTTTCCTCAGCAAAAGTCAGCCTCAATCTTGGCCTTTGTACAAGACACCCATAAATATCTTCAGCTGAGTCAGTCAAATATCTTTTAGCCTCAATCTTGGTCTTTATACAAGACATTTAAAATCTCCCTAAATAGAGTTAATCCTCTTTTCAGCCTCAATCTTGGCCTTTGTACAAGACAAATCATACTCTCCAGTAGAGTCAATCTTCTTTTAGCCACAATCTTGGGCTTTGTACAAGACAGATAAAACCTCTCACCAGTAGAGTTAGTTTCCCCTTTTAGCCTCAATCTTGGGCTTTGTATAAGACACATACAAATATTCCCCAGTGGAAATAAAAAAATCCTTTTTAGCCTCAATCTTGGGCTTTGTACAAGACAGACAAACTATTTCCCCCGGAAAAGTCAACTTTTAGCCTCCTCTTAGGCTTTGATAATGATCTCCCCAAAAGAGTCAGTCTCTTTTTTGCCTCAATCTTGGGATTTGTACAAGACAGATAATAAACTCCCCAGTGGAGTCAATCAATATCTTTGCTTCAACTTTGGGCTTTGATCAAGGCACACAAAAACCAAAATCCCCTTAGAGGAAATCAAAAACCTCTCTGTAGGAAGACATTTCTCTGTACATCACAAAACAAAACAGAAAAATCAAAACAAACCTTAATCCCAAATAACTGTTGTAAGTGGCACACTTGTTGATTAAAAAATCCAAGTTGTAGTCCATCTATTATCCTGGTAAATCTCCTCTTTCATCTAATTGCTGTAAGCGGCAAGCCTCTGGATTATTTACATCCACACCACTGTCCCTCTCTTAACATGAAAGACTCCTAAGGAAAAATGGCATTGCTCAACACTGAGTTAAAGTTTTCTCCTTCAGGACAAATCCCTTATAAAGGAAATTATGGCATTGTTGGATTCTTATATCCCAGTTAAAGCAATCCTCCTTTATAATCAGTCACCCAACAGTTATGATAAACAGACGAGATGTCTCCCTTTAGAGATGGCAAATTCTCTCTCAGTCAAACCTTTTAGCTTCAATCTTGGCCTTTGAACAAGACACCAAAACATCTTTTTCCTCCCATAGAATAGGAGGAATTACGATTGCTCTGATTTCCCTATTTTCTTTAACGGGAATATGTAGGCATAAGATTGCGAAATCTTAGCAAGCATACCAATCAAAAACTCTAGGTCCATTACCTTCACACATATAAAAAACTTTAGGTCCAGCACCTTACCAAAAACAACAAAAACACTCTCTCAACTTTCCCCACCCATTACAGATAAACACCATCAAGTATAAAGCAAAACCTAATGTTAATCAACCTGCGGATAACCACATATAGAATGGGTAATTGACAACTCCCCATTGTATAACCTAACCCCGGACCCCCAATCTCTAAAGCATTTGTTCAGTTAAACATCTGCGTGCAAGGTTAGTTTTATATAGCTTCCCTTTCCTTTCCAGCTTCACAGGATAAATAAGAAATCAGAAAGTAGCACCCCAACTCCTACCATTGCGGTGAGGAGAAACCCATGGCGATAAGGTGGTCGCGTCACCGAAAAAAATCGCACGCTACAGGAAAATGACGACTCTGCTGGGGACATATTTTGTCTGTCTAGGACTAGGATTATAGTTCCTAAAAGGTCTAGGATGATTAGTTTTAAGTATCATACTATATATATACTGCTTTTCCTACTTGATATCCGGGTTTATTTTTCTGTCAATGGGAATGCGATTGATACGCATGTGGAAAGTTTGAGAGAGCCTTAAGATAAGTGATGGCATAGACGGGTGGACTTATAGGGAGTGATTCCCGAATAAGCGATCCTGGTAGACCATTAAATCAGGTGAAGGCCCGTGTGGATACTATGTTGAACGACTAACGTCGTGAAAATAGACGTTATCCTAGTGTGGCACCCGTGACCTTGAGGATTTAGTAGACATTAACCATGTGGCCATTTGGTATTGCGGTAACTATCGGAAATAGTTGATACACGATACTACACTCAATTGAGATTACCCTAGGATGCTGCAGCTCGCTCGGGTGAACTAGCTTGGTGTTGATATCCCTAGGGGGTCAATGATTTTGGAACCTTTAACCCGTTCTACGGGTACAAAATTGACCAGAATATAACCTTTGGGGATGGGTAGAGCCATGACTCCATGCTCGTGTCGTTGAACCCTTGAACCCATGTTTTCTCAATGTTTTTGTGTGCTGCATTCATGCATTCATTTAAAAAACTCTTAAACAAAGCAAAAAATCTTCTCTTCTTTCTCTTTCTTCTCTTTTCTCTTCTCTTTCTTTTTCAAAATAAACTAAAACAATAATTGCAAATATCAGAGAGAAAGATTGCGTTATGGATTTCGGTAGAAGAAAGACGCACAAGTACACCTTCAAGGCTCCAAAGCTAGAGGATTTAATAAGGTTGGCAAGGATGATTACCAACCCTGATGCTTTCACAGATAAGCATGGAGGACTGTTGTCTCTGTTAAGGTTCCACGTAGTTGAAGGAATCGTATCTACGCTGATTCAGTTTTACGATCCGATTTATCACTGCTTCACATTCCTGGATTATCAACTGGCACCAATGTAACACCCCTTCTATACCCCGTACAAAAACGGAATAAAAAAATAATCTTATAATAAAACATTAGAGTAAAGATTAAGTCATTTAGATATAAACAGAGATGTCACATCAACGTGAACTAAAAACAACCTGCTCATAAAGATATATAACACCTGGATAGTTTTTATAAACAAAGGAACTCCGTTCCAAAATATCAGCATTCAGTTACAGAATTAAAGCGGAACATCCATAACTGATGTTATCACAAGTGATAAGTTTGTCATATTCATATTCATATAAGGCCACTATATACAAGCCAAAAGAAACATCTACACTCGAACCCCGACTACCCGTGTTACATATCAGAGCCGACGGAACGACAAAAAGACGAAGACACTAATCTTCGCAAAAGACCTCCAGCGTCTAATCTGCAATGCCATTACAGCATTAAACCACAGCAGAAGGGTGAGAAACAGGATTATAATATAAATGCATATCATTATATAACACTTAGCAAAATATGCACAATTATTCTCACCACACAAATACGATACTTGTAAACAACACAAGACATATTAAACCCATTTCACACATCAATCACATAAGCATATACATTAACACAATGCATAACAAATCCTTCTCAAAATTCAACACATAAACATACATGTAATGAATTATGCAAATGCACAGAGACCGACACAACGACTCTACGCATGCGGTACCAATCCAACCTTGTAATTCATTAGTCCCCCAGGAACTCTTGGAATCATCGCTCGTTACATAGAGTAACTCCCCGTCGGGCCTACGATGTTCCCCGTCGCTATAAACCATTATTTCAGGGCGTACGACGTTTATGGATTGCTTTAGTCCACTATTTCAAGGCGCACAATCCGATTGCCATAGTCCACTATTTCAGGGCGCACAATCATTTGTGATTAATCGTTTCTACCATTATTTCAGGGCGTAAGACGATAAAACTGATTCATTTATGAATCTTCCAATGCAAGAATGCATATCATGATACTTGACACATTAATGACTCATGCCAACATCAAATGCTCATGCATTAACAATAATCATGTATTTCAAGTACATATAAAGTAATGCACATAATTGCCCAAAATGGCCACAAACACCAATATACCATCAAAGAATCATCACACAAGCCATCTCATAACATATCATAATATGTCTTACAATATTGAAAAATAACTCAAAATTCCATTATTCGGTTTTCCGAAAAAGTCGGCTAAAAGTCGGCCAAAAATAATATTTTCTATCATCATCAAAAAGTACTCGTCGACAGCTTCAATTCGGTATAAAGAACTCTTAAATACGATAAACGGTTAACAAGATATGAATATTTCGAAATAACGTAAAAACATAAACCGGACGCCCGACACTACGAAACGGTTCGTAAAAACTGTACCGATTGGACCAAGTTCAGACCCCAAAACTATTTTTCCTAGGAAGAACATCTCATTAGCTTTCCAACGCATCAAACTACGCCTCAAACCGAATCACAGATCAAAAGTTATGCAGAAAACAAAATTACACGAACAGCACTGTTCGCTGGGCGAATCTCCCTCGCGAGCATTCGCTAGATGCTTCGCTAGGCGAACATCCCTCGCGAGCATTCGCTAGCTCCTTCGCTAGGCGAATGTTCCAGCGAACCAACTGTTAGATAAAAACAGACACTAAGTTCGCTAGGCGAACCCCCTGGCGAACCAAGGCAGCAACTACCAACATTTAAAACACCCAAACTTCGCTAGGCGAACACTCTAGCGAACCTTCGCTCACGCCTTCGCTAGGCGAATACCCGTAGCGAACCTTCGCTACCCTTCGCTGAATGGTTCGCTAGGCGAACCTGCGAAAACTCAGAATCCTTCAGCGCTGTTGAAAACCCAAAAATGATATTTTCCAACCCAAACCATTTCCAAATCAACATATTTCAATCAGAACCTATTCTAATCATGTAAACAAGCAAACTACCACCTTTACATCGATTTCCAACCGTTAAACCATCGATTCTACTCATTTTATCGTTTTCGACCTAAAAGTAAAAAAACATGGAAAGCAAGAGAATCATCCAAACTCATTCATACATAATCATATACAAGCATAGTATAATCGAGTTTCGCACCCTTACCCGATTTAATCGTGTTCTAGAAAGTCGGGAGATTGATTTCTTCCTTCACAATTTTTTCCTCTCTTTTCTTCTTTCTCTTCTCTTTTCCTCTTCTCTCTTTTTCTTCTCTTTTCTAAACTTATACTAACTATTTTCTTTTATATTTTCTTAACTTAAAAATTCTAAACATTTCTAATAAATATCTAAACTAACTATTATTAACTAACACTATTAATTATGAAATATGTCAAATACCCTCTATTCCAATTTTCCCCGCAACTCTCAAAAACGGTAAAAATACACAATGTGCAAAAAAAATAACATATAATCACACCAATTAGCAATTAACATAAATATTGCTCAATTAAAAATAAAGACTCGACCAATTAACACCAAAAAGCACGGGAAAAGGAAATATTAAAAACGGACCGTTACAACTCTCCCCCACTTGAGAAATTTTCGTCCTCGAAAATATTACCTGATCCAAACAACTCCGGATACGACTCCCGCATCCGACTTTCCAATTCCCAAGTCAAATTGCCCTCAGCAGCGCCTCCCCACGCCACTTTCACAAGTGCAATCTCCTTGCCTCTTAACCTTTTCAACTCGCGATCTAAAATCCTCACCGGTAAAACCTCAACCGTAAGATTATCTCTTACCTCAACCTCATCCATCGGAATCACATGAGACTGATCTGGAACATACTTCCGTAGCTGTGAAACATGAAACACATCATGTAGATTCGAAAGATTCGGTGGCAATGCTATCCTGTAAGCCACTGCACCAACTCTTTCGGATATCTGATATGGACCAATAAAACGTGAAGTAAGCTTCCTCGACTTCAAAGCACGTCCAACACCAGTCACCGGCGACACCCTCAAAAACACATGATTTCCCTCTTGAAATTCCAGATCCCTCTTCCTCTTATCATGGTAACTCTTTTGCCTACTCTGAGAAGCTTTCATCTTCTCCCGAATAAGTTTCACCTTCTCCGTCGTCTGTTGAACTAACTCAGGTCCAACTACTGCACTTTCACCAGATTCATGCCAACACAAAGGTGTTCGACATCTTCTTCCATAAAGCGCCTCAAAAGGTGCCATTCCGATACTAGAATGGAAACTGTTATTATACGTAAACTCGATCAATGAAAGAAAACTGTCCCAGACTCTATCTTGCTCAAGAACACAAGATCTCAGTAAATCTTCCAATGACTGAATTGTTCTCTCCGTCTGACCATCAGTCTGCGGATGATAAGCAGAACTCAATCTCAGCTTAGAACCTAACGCCTTTTGCAAACTTTCCCAAAATCTGGAAGTAAACCTCGGATCACGATCAGAAACAATACTCAACGGGACGCCATGCAACTTCACAATCCCACGGATATAAATCTCAGCCAAACGCTCCATAGAATAACTGATATCAATCGGAATGAAATGCGCCAATTTAGTCAGCCTATCAACGATCACCCAAATAGCATTATGCCCACTCGGAGAATTAGGCAAACCCGTCACAAAATCCATCGATATACAATCCCATTTCCACTCCGGAATATCCAACGGTTGCATTAATCCTGCAGGCCTCTGATGTTCCACTTTCGACTTCTGACAAGTCAAACACGCATAAACAAACTGAGCCACATCTCGTTTCAAACCAGACCACCAAAATATTTTCTTCAAATCTTGGTACATCTTATTAGCACCAGGATGTATACTCATACTACTCCGGTGTCCTTCCTCAAGAATCATCTTTTTCAACTCTGCATCATCCGGTATACAAATTCTACCACGGAATCTCAAAATACCCTGATCATCCACTTTAAAGTCACCGTTCACTTCTTGATTTCCAACTAGCAACAAATCAACAAGTTTCAAGTCCAACTTCTGTTTCTCTATAACAGACAACAGAAAATCATTAGTGATCTTTAACATACCAAGCTTCACACTCTCATGTGAAAGCTCACATACCAAACTCAAGTCTCAAAATTGCTCCAATAGTTCCCACTCTTTCACCATCAAAGCAGATATACTCAAAGATTTCCGACTCAAAGCATCAACTACCACATTAGCCTTACCAGGATGGTAATTCAAGCTAAAGTCATAGTCCTTCAGAAGTTCCAACCATCTCCGCTGCCTCATATTCAACTCTTTCTGATCAAACAAGTATTTCAAACTTTTATGATCACTAAAGACTTCGAATCTAGCACCATAGAGATAATGCCTCCAAATCTTTAATACAAAAACCATCGCAGCTAATTCCAAATCATGAGTAGGATAATTCTTCTCATGAACTCGTAACTGCCTCGAAGCATAAGTAACCACCTTACCGTCTTGCATCAAAACACCACCTAAACCAATCATAGACGCATCACAATACACCACGAACGATTCACTAGGATTCGGTAAGATCAAAATCGGAGCTGTAGTTAATCTCTTCTTCAGCTCGTTGAAACTTTCTTCACATTGAATATCCCAAATAAACGCCTTACCCTTACAAGTCAGTTGAGTCAACGGAAGTGCCAACTTGGAAAAACCTTCGATAAACCTCCGGTAATATCCAGCTAAACCCAGAAAACTTCGAATTTCAGTAACAGATCTAGGAGCCTCCCATTGTAGAACTGCCTCTACTTTGGATGGATCCACAGCAATACCATTACCTGAAATCACATGCCCCAAAAAACTCACTTCTGACAACCAGAACTCACACTTGGAAAGTTTGGCATAAAGTTTCTTCTCCTTTAGAATCTGCAACACAATACGCAAATGCTCCGCATGTTCCTCCTGTGACTTAGAATAAACCAAAATGTCATCAATAAAAACAACAACAAAATGATCTAAATGCTCATGGAATATACGATTCATATACTCCATAAACACACCCGGCGCATTAGAAACCCCGAACGGCATCACAGAAAACTCGTAATGTCCGTATCGTGTCCTAAAGGCCGTCTTCTGAATATCCTCCTCTTTAACCCGAATCTGATGGTATCCTGACCTAAAATCAATCTTACTAAACACACTTGCACCCACTAGTTGATCCATCAAGTCATCGATCCTTGGAAGTGGATACTTGTTCTTAATCGTCACTTTATTCAACTGCCGATAATCGATACACAAACGCATACTTCCATCTTTCGTTTTGACCAACAAAACAGGAGCACCCCAAGGTGATACACTAGGCCTTATAAACCTCTTTTCCAACAACTCATTCAATTGTCTTTTCAACTCCACCAACTCAGATGCTGACATCCGATATGGTGCCATAGAACAGGTCTAGTACCAGGAACTAGGTCTATAGAAAACTCCACCTCTCTTTCTGGCGGCACATCTGAAAAATCATCCGGAAACACCTCCTGAAAATCACACACAACAGGAAAACTCTCAATTGCAACTTGACTCTCCACAGACAATGATGCAAACAATCCAAACAACTGAGCTTCCTCCGCCAAAAGTTTCTTCAACTCTTTGGTAGATAAGAAACCAGATTCCCTTTCTTCTTCAAGAGAAGGAAATCTCACCCGCTTAAGATAACCATCAAGATGAACACGATTGAACTCTAACCAGTTCATTCCAAGAATCACATCCAAACCCTTCAATGGCAAACATACCAAGTCCATCACAAAATCTCTACCAAAAATTGTCAAAGGACAACTTAAACAAACGAAAGAAGTAGTTACCGACCCCGAAGCTGGAGTATCAATAACCATCTCTCCTCTCATCTTAGACAACACCAAATTCAAACGTTTCGCACAATCAATCGAAATAAACGAATTAGTCGCTCCAGTATCAATAATAGAAATTAAAAGATTACTATTAATAAAACAAGTACCTCTGATCAAACGATCTGCATTAGTAGGCTGAGCTCCCGCCAATGCAAATACTTTCCCTCTAGGTTGAGCTTGCTTCGGTTTCGTGCACCTCGTACTAACATGACCAACTTCCCCACAATTATAACATGTAACCCCATTCTTCCTCCTACAATCGGCAGCCACATGACCCTTCAAACCACAATTAGCACACTTATCCACATTATTCATATTCCTCTTACATTCCGATATACGATGACCTAAACCACCACAATTGTAACATTTCACAGCAGAATTCATTCCTCCACCACTAGGCTTCCTATCAAAAGTAAACTTCTGTTTCCCTTTATCAACAGGGGTGGCATAAGGCCTACCTCTAAACTACCCCTTTCCTTTCTTATCATTCAGATTCTTGTAATGAGTAGCATGCGTTTTGCTATCCTCATCAAAAATCCGACTCTTGTTCACCAACACTGAAAACTGTCTTATCTCCTGATAACCGATACCTTGCTTGATTTCTGGCCTCAAGCCATTCACAAATTTCAGACACTTAGACCTCTCCGAACCAGCCGTATTATAATTGGGACAAAACTTCACCAGTTCCTAAAACTTAGCAGCATAATCCGCAACAGAGGAATTATCCTGCTTCAGTTCAAGAAATTCAATTTCCTTTTTACCTCTCTCATCTTCCGGAAAATACTTTTCAAGAAAAGCATCTTTGAACACAACCCATGTAACCACTATCTCATCCTCCTCAAACCTCTGAGAAGCATTCGCCCACCAGTCTTCAGCTTCCTTTTCCAACACATGAGTACCAAACTGCACCTTCTGATCCTCGGAACACCTAATGAAACGAAAGATCTTCTCAATCTTCTTCATCCAAATCTGTGCTCCCTCAGGATCATGAGTACCCTTGAAGCTCGGTGGATTATTCTTCTGAAACTTATCCATACTACGCGATTCCTCGTCCGCTGCAGCATTGGGTAAATTCTGCATCGCTTGCGCCATAGCTTACATGGCCGCAGTCATAGCAGCATCACGTCTTCCCGCCATAATCTGAACATTCCCAATGATAGCAAATTATGGTTAAACAACCACTCAATAGAGTGCAACAGTCCAACAACGACACAAAGACACGGTCGGACAGACCAAACAGACACTGGCTCTGATACCACTTAATGTAACACCCCTTCTATACCCCGTACAAAAACGGAATAAAAAAATAATCTTATAATAAAACATCAGAGCAAAGATTAAGTCATTTAGATATAAACAGAGATGTCACATCAACGTGAACTAAAAACAACCTGCTCATAAAGATATATAACACCTGGATAGTTTTTATAAACAAAGGAACTCCGTTCCAAAATATCAGCATTCAGTTATAGAATTAAAGCGGAACATCCATAACTGATGTTATCACAAGTGATAAGTTTGTCATATTCATATTCATATAAGGCCACAATATACAAGCCAAAAGAAACATCTACACTCGAACCCCGACTACCTGTGTTACATATCAGAGCCGACGGAACGACAAAAAGACGAAGACACTAATCTTCGCAAAAGACATCCAGCGTCTAATATGCAATGCCATTACAGCATTAAACCACAGCAGAAGGGTGAGAAACAGGATTATAATATAAATGCATATCATTATATAACACTTAGCAAAATATGCACAATTATTCTCACCACACAAATACGATACTTGTAAACAACACAAGACATATTAAACCCATTTCACACATCAATCACATAAGCATATACATTAACACAATGCATAACAAATCCTTCTCAAAATTCAACACATAAACATACATGTAATGAATTATGCAAATGCATAGAGACCGACACAACGACTCTACGCATGCGGTACCAATCCAACCTTGTAATTCATTAGTCCTCCAGGAACTCTTGGAATCATCGCTCGTTACATAGAGTAACTCCCCGTCGGGCCTACGATGTTCCCCGTTGCTATAAACCATTATTTCAGGGCGTACGACGTTTATGGATTGCTTTAGTCCACTATTTCAAGGCGCACAATCCGATTGCCATAGTCCACTATTTCAGGGCGCACAATCATTTGTGATTAATCGCTTCTACCATTATTTCAGGGCGTAAGACGATAAAACTGATTCATTTATGAATCTTCCAATGCAAGAATGCATATCATGATACTTGACACATTAATGACTCATGCCAACATCAAATGCTCATGCATTAACAATAATCATGTATTTCAAGTACATATAAAGTAATGCACACAATTGCCCAAAATGGCCACAAACACCAATATACCATCAAAGAATCATCACACAAGCCATCTCATAACATATCATAATATGTCTTACAATATTGAAAAATAACTCAAAATTCCATTATTCGGTTTTCCGAAAAAGTCGGCTAAAAGTCGGCCAAAAATAATATTTTCTATCATCATCAAAAAGTACTCGTCGACAGCTTCAATTCGGTATACAGAACTCTTAAATACGATAAACGGTTAACAAGATATGAATATTTCGAAATAACGTAAAAACATAAACCGGACGCCCGACACTACGAAACGGTTCGTAAAAACTGTACCGATTGGACCAAGTTCAGACCCCAAAACTATTTTTCCTAGGAAGAACATCTCGTTAGCTTTCCAACGCATCAAACTACGCCTCAAACCGAATCACAGATCAA
The DNA here is from genome assembly GCA_022829125.1 of Lathyrus tuberosus. Classification (NCBI taxonomy): domain Eukaryota; kingdom Viridiplantae; phylum Streptophyta; class Magnoliopsida; order Fabales; family Fabaceae; genus Lathyrus; species Lathyrus tuberosus. The sequence continues at coordinate 762,848 of JALAZF010000980.1, read as the reverse complement.
AAGTTATGCAGAAAACAAAATTACACGAACAACACTGTTCGCTGGGCGAATCTCCCTCGCGAGCATTCGCTAGATGCTTCGCTAGGCGAACATCCCTCGCGAGCATTCGCTAGCTCCTTCGCTAGGCGAATGTTCCAGCGAACCAACTGTTAGATAAAAACAGACACTAAGTTCGCTAGGCGAACCCCCTGGCGAACCAAGGCAGCAACTACCAACATTTAAAACACCCAAACTTCGCTAGGCGAACACTCTAGCGAACCTTCGCTCACGCCTTCGCTAGGCGAATACCCGTAGCGAACCTTCGCTACCTTTCGCTGAATGGTTCGCTAGGTGAACCTGCGAAAACTCAGAATCCTTCAGCGCTGTTGAAAACCCAAAAATGATATTTTCCAACCCAAACCATTTCCAAATCAACATATTTCAATCAGAACCTATTCTAATCATGTCAACAAGCAAACTACCACCTTTACATCGATTTCCAACCGTTAAACCATCGATTCTACTCATTTTATCGTTTTCGACCTAAAAGTAAAAAAACATGGAAAGCAAGAGAATCATCCAAACTCATTCATACATAATCATATACAAGCATAGTATAATCGAGTTTCGCACCCTTACCCGATTTAATCGTGTTCTAGAAAGTCGGGAGATTGATTTCTTCCTTCACAAGTTTTTCCTCTCTTTTCTTCTTTCTCTTCTCTTTTCCTCTTCTCTCTTTTTCTTCTCTTTTCTAAACTTATACTAACTATTTTCTTTTATATTTTCTTAACTTAAAAATTCTAAACATTTCTAATAAATATCTAAACTAACTATTATTAACTAACACTATTAATTATGAAATATGTCAAATACCCTCTATTCCAATTTTCCCCGCAACTCTCAAAAACGGTAAAAATACACAATGTGCAAAAAAAATAACATATAATCACACCAATTAGCAATTAACATAAATATTGCTCAATTAAAAATAAAGACTCGACCAATTAACACCAAAAAGCATGGGAAAAGGAAATATTAAAAACGGACCGTTACAACCAACACTGGAGGAGTACTCTTACCTGACTAATTTACCTATCACTGACCAAGCTCCCTTTTATGGACTGGAAGAAATTCCAAATGATTAAATCATTGCAAGAGCAATCTATTTGGACGAGTCAGAAGTCAGGACTCACATGACCACTAAGGAAGGAATCCAAGGTTTACCAGCCAAGTTTTTGGTAGAGAAAGCCCTGTACTTTGCCAGTATAGGAAACATTACTGCTTTCGAAGATATCTTTGTCCTACTTACATACAGGCTTTTCTTTTTTCCCAACATCGATAACTTCGTCGATACCAACGCTGTTAAAATATTTCTGATTGGAAACCTCGTTCCAACCCTGCTCGCAGATGCTTATCATTCTGTACACTTAAAGAATTTGTACAGCGGAGGAATGATCACATGTTGTGTACCCCTGCTTTACAAATGGTTCACTTCCCATTTACCTAAGTCTGCTGCTTTTTAGGATCATAAGAGTACCCTACATTGGTCACAGAGAATCATGTCTCTCACCAACTCTGACATAGATTGGTATAATAGGATTTATGAGGGAATGAGGATCATCGACAGATGTGGAAACTTCCCTAATGTACCCCTCATAGGAACTAAAGGAGGAATCAACTATCATCCAATTTTAGTTCGCCGTCAACTCGGATACCCGATGAAGAATATCCCGCATAATGTTCATCTGGAAGGTCTTTTCTTCAAGGAAGGGGAAAATGACAGGGCGCTAAAGAAAGAAATAGTGCATGCCTGACAACACATTCACAGGAAAGGAAGAGAGTCTCTAGGAAGACCAGACTGTACCTCCGTGGAACCTTATCTCCACAGGGTACAAACTAGAGCCCTCAAGCTGAGGATGCCTTACCCTCGTCAAGAAGTTCTTCCGTTAAAGGAATCTGTCCTTTATTTTATGTCTGATACGGAAAAACTCCAGGTCGCTCTCAATAATGTTCAACGGGAGAAAAGCTCTTGGAAAAACAAGTACTGAATCCTCAATGTAGAGTGTACCAAAATTCAGGAACTATTAAAAGAGAAGGATGCTCTGATTAAGATACTAGAGCAACATGTTGTAGAAAATCAAGAAGACCGAAGAAACTTGCTCGCTTTTTTCACTTGGCAAAGGACTGACAACCCGACAACGGCTGAAGAGCCCCGGTCAAAGAAAAGGAAAATACTAGAACCAGCATCTGAGCTCTCTTTAGAGAGGACTCAGGATCCATAAACTTAGACATTTCCTTTTACAGCACTTTGTAAAATACTGTATTTTCCATCTCTGCAATCTTTCAAATTCAATAAAAGGGGTCTCCCCACTGTATGATATTTGCAATCTATTTGTTGAAGTTTCTTTTTGATAAAAAAACAAAAACAAAAACAAAAATAATACATATCATTGCATATCATTCATCATTCTCACATAACGCATTCTTCTTACCTTTGAATCTTAAGTATACGTCACGATTCTAGAGTCAAACTGTCTCACTCATACAATACTCGGGCCAATCGACAAAAGAAAATGGACGATCTCGAGGAAGAGAATAGAGAGCTGAGAGAAGAAATCGACGCTCTAAAGGAAGATCTGAAAAAACTTAATAATGACATCCAATCCCTAGCAGCAGCTCAGAGACAACAACAAAGGACTGTGACCTCAGAAATCACATCTACACCCGTAGTGGAGACATATGATCCTAGGTACAACATGCCTAAAGAACATCCCTGGGACATGCCGCTCAACTTTGTCCCTGAAGGATATATCCTGCCGGTCACTGAAGACCCAGAAACTGCAGAAGGAACCGCTGGGCCTGAAGGTTACAAACTTCGGGAAAGCGAAGACGCAATAGTTATGACGGCAACTTCTGAAGGTTACAAACTTCGGGGCAGGGAAGCACCAAGAGTCACCGCCGAAATGACTATACCACAACCCATGGTACACACTGTCCCGGAAGAATAGATTCCACAAGTAATCTCTGGTGGAAACGAAGACATGTATGAAATGATGAATGAGTTCCAGGAATAATTCCTGGAGATGCAGAAGGAACTTCATGCCATTCGCAGTCAGGATTTATTTGGAAAGGACGCCGCAGACCTTTGTCTTGTCCCTAACGTGAAAATACCGCACAAATTCAAGGTGCCTGACTTTGAAAAATACAAGGGCAACTCTTGTCCTCAAAGTAATTTGGTGATGTACGCTTGAAAGATGTTAACTCAGACAGAAAATCAACAGCTACTGATCCATTACTTCCAAGACAGTTTAACCTGTGTCGTACTCAAATGGTACATGGGTTTAAACCGTACCAAGATTGTCACTTTCAGAGATCTTGGCGCTGCCTTCGTTCAGTAGTATAAGTATAACCTGGACATGGCACCAGATAGAGATTAACTCAGAGCAATGTAGCAGAAGGACAAGGAAACTTTTAAAGAGTATGCTCAGAGATGGCGTGAAATTGCCGCCCATATCTGTCCCCTTCTTGAGGAAAAAGAGATGACTAAGATCTTTTTGAAAACCTTGAGCTCATTCTATTATGGCCTAATGGTTGCCAGTGCGCCTAGCGACTTCACTGAAATGGTGAACATGGGAGTACGCCTTGAGGAAGCAGTCTGAGAAGGACGATTGGTCAAGGATGCAGAGCCATCAAGCAGTACCAAAAGATATAGTAGTGCTTTCCCAAAGAAAAAAGAGCAAGATATTGGTAATATCTCTCTCGGAAAGCAAAGGCGAAGGTATCAACCAGTAGCAGCAGTAACTCCTGCTATCAACCCAAAGCCGACTCCGGCTTACTAACCTCAGGTTGCTCAGAGCCAACCAAATCAACAACGGTATCAGAAAAGGACACAACAGCCTCTTCAGCAGGCTCGTCCTCACTACAACAATAACAATCGTACTACACGACCACCAGGGTTTGACCCTATACCAATGTTGTACGCAGAAATGTTTCCACTACTACTGGTCAAGGGGCATGTCCAAACCAGGTCTTCTCTTACAATACCAGAAAATGTGCCTTTTTGGTTCAAAGCAGATCAAACTTGCCCTTATCACCAAGGAGGACCGGGGCACAACATTGAGAACTGTCTCAGCTTCAAATCTGATATATAGAAGCTTGTCAGGAACAGGGACATATCTTTCAAAGATACTAATCCAAATGTTCAGACGAACCTGTTGCCTTAACATGAGAAGACTGCCGTAAATTTGATAGAGGAGGAATTTAGCTGTAGTTATCAAATTCATGATGTACTCCTATTAGGAACCAATCTGATTAGGATGCATTGTAAACAGAGCGGGTACGGTCATGTACCGTCTCACAATTATCACTAGTGTGATATCTGCTCAAAGAATAATCAAGGATCTTCCGTAGTGCAATCAGCTCTACGAGAACAAATGAATCTCGGATGGATTCAAGATCATCGAATCTTTGAGGTCAATATGGCTCACGCAAATCCCAACATTGTCCAGAACCACAACATTCTGGCGATGAATGTAAACTTGGTGGCAATGCACTCAAGGCAAAGTCAACATCATGATCTGCCACAGCACGATTACAATTCCTGTCCGATATGCTCAATAAATAATTAGGGATGTTCTTTTATACAAGAGGCCCTTCAACGTCAGATGGATCTCGGATGGGTCCAGGATTACCGTGATAGAAGTAGCCATCAAGTTAATATGATTCAAATCTTTGATATTCACTTGATGAATACCAGTCTGGTAGAATTACACGCTAAGCAAGTCAGGCTCAGTTTTCTGGCTTCACATGATTATCAAGATTTAAAGTATGTCGTAAAGACGACCAAAGATGTGCACTTGTCCAAAGAACACTTCAACACCTGTTGGACCACTGGTGGCTTCCAATCTACTTGGATGAAGCTACACAACAGATCAGTATGACTGATGGCAGTCCTGGCAGGCATCAGAGTCAGGATGTCCGCTCGATGGAAACAGATCTAGTAAAGTTACACTGCATACAAAGCAGACGTGGCCAGGTGCTATCACATAATTATGATCGCTGTAGAGTTTGCATAGAGAACAACCAAGGGTGCTACCTCGTACGGTAAGCTCTTCAAAATCAGTTGGACCGATAAGAGATTCGACCATGTTCAAGTTTTGGTTCGATCAACGTGATGCAAGACTATCTTCCTGATCAAAGCAAAGACGTTGTCATAATCTCCGATTAGGGGAGGACCAAAGACGTATGCGCCATAGTCCCTCTATTCCATGAATCAAGAGTTCCTCTTGATAGTAGAAAGATTCTCAACCTTGAACCAATTGAGGTTGTCTACGATGGTCAGAAAACCCAAAAGCTCCTGTGGTTATCTACTTGCCAGGCCCAATACCGTACAAATCAGATAAGGCTATCCCTTATATGTACGGTGCAACAACAATAGAAAATGGAAAGGAAACTCCATTACCCTTCTTCGTGAACATTGTCGACATCAGTTGAGTAACACGGAGTGGTCGGATCTTCAACAGAGGAGTTGGAGAACCCACCAAGGAAAAGGAACCTCAAACAGAAGTTCCCAATCAACTAGTCGGACAATCCAGTACTCCAGAACTGGTAAAGAACAGCAATGAGATGCTGAAGCTCATCTAGAAAAGCGAGTACAACATTGTAGATCAACTATTGCAAACTCCTTCGAGAATATATGTGCTATCTCTCTTACCCAACTCCGCAGATCACGGGGAATCTTTGCAGAAAGTCTTGGAGCAAGCTTTCGTAGAACAATATATGACAATCAGACAGTTTGACAACATCATCTCCAACATAACTTCCTGCAACAATTTAGGATTCAGTGATGAAAAACTGTTGGAAGAAGGCAAAAATCACAACATGGCCCTTAACATTACAGTCAACTGCCAGGACGATGCTCTGGCCAGCATACTGGTAGACACAGGATCAACTTTGAATGTTATGCCAAAATTGACTCTGATGCGACTATCATTTCAAGGATCTCCGATGAGAGGCAGCGAGGTCATCGTCAAAGCCTTTGACGGATCCAGAAAAACAGTTATCGGCGAAGTTGACCTTCCCATAACTATCGGTCCTCACACTTTCCAAGTCACCTTCCAGGTCATGGACATCTGGGCAGCATACAACTGTTTATTAGGAAGACCTTAGATACACGAAGCTAGGGCAGTCACTTCGACACTTCACCAGAAGCTGAAGTTCGTCAAGAATGACAAGTTAGTCACAGTATGCGGAGAGCAGGCCTTAATCGTGAGCAAATTATCATCATTTTCTTGTGTAGAACCTGAGGAGGTTGTTGGAACTCAGTTCCAAGCACTCTTGGTGAGCAATGAGAATCAATCAGAAAGAGGGACATCGATATCCTCATACAAATATGATCTCGAAGTGATCAAGAGTAACAACGCAAAAGGATGGGGACAGCTTGTCATCCCTACGGATAACAAGACAAAGAGAGGTCTTGGTTTCTCTTTAACGTGTACCCAGACTGCTACTAACGATGAAAGTTTTCATCCCATTCAAGACTTCTTCCACAGTGGAGGCTTTCTCCACCCAGTGTCTCAAGAAGTACACACCATCAACGAGGGTGACTCCTCCAATACAAAAGAGGAATGGAAATCTTACCTCAATGAGGACGGTTATATGTCTTAGGGAGAGGCACATGCTCCATTTTGCTTTCCCACGCAAAGTCCAAGATATATACCAAGATCAGACGTCAAGATGATATACAGAGATTGTGATCCTGAGGGATGTCGTGCTCCACCAAACTCATTAGAGGAGGACACTCCAATAAAAGACAACTTTGAATATGACTATTATGACCCACTGGATGACTTGCCTATCTGGCAGCCGTACCCAGAAGAATTGGGGCAAAAGAGTCAGCCCAACGACGCTTATCAGCTGAGTATCATTGAAAATAATACCTGCATCCCCACCAAATCATGGGATCATTACTCTGGACATTCTAAAGATATCCAGCACAACGATGGATCTACAAAGATTGCAGGACAAAATTTCATTAACTATGCTTTTCCTGAGGTCAACGTCATCGAGAAGGATGACTCCTCCAGTCCCATAGAAGTATGGGACACCTTAGGACATCCGAGTGGCAAGTGTGACTTCTTGGTCAAGTACACCGCTCCTGAAAGCTCTTGTATCAGGCTCGAAGACATCCAGCCAACTAGATGAGGAGATATGTCTGAGAATGAAAACACAGTGCAAGATACAACAGACGAGTTCGTTTACGACAACTCTGGCTGGGAGTAAGACTCCAACAATCCTGCTTCGCCAGAAATCAGCGTCATTTCCGAGGACAAACCAAGAAAAAAGGTACCAGACTTTGTGATTCACCGAGGAGTTCTTCGCCAATGGGTTGCTGTCGATGTCCCAAAAGTCGTCCATAAGTCTAAGCAATTGCCATCTTTGTTTTAACCTTTCACCCTGCCTAGGTGAAACAGATGTTTTTATAGGGCTCACTTTCTGTAAATGTCCCTCTTCGCTTCGCCCAAAGTGACGGAGTTTTATTTTATAGGGCTGTAGTTTCAAGAATTATAAATAAATAACGTCGTTCTGTAATTTCTGCAGTTATTGCTATTTTCACTTTTCGTTTTTAGAAAATCTTAATCCTAAAACAGCCCAAAAATAAATAAAAACAAGCATTTTTCAGAAAATACACTGCACACACTCTTGCATTCTCTCTATCTCTTCTAAAAAACAATCATCACGTCATGCAGATGGCTTGTTTTAAACCCCATTGAAACGTACGATCCAATGCCTTCTCCTAACTTTGAATTCCCGGTATTTGAGGCCGAAGAAGAAGAAGACGCAATAATTCCAGAAGAGATTTCCCGATTACTCAGACAAGAGGAAAGGTCCATTTAACCTCACAAAGAGTCGTTGGAAACAATCAACTTGGGTTCAGAAGAAGAGAGGAAAGAAGTCAAGATTAGGGCACTGCTCAGTCCAACTGTCAAAGAAAGCTTAATAGAACTTCTCAAAGATTTTCCCGATGTGTTTGCTTGGTCCTATCAGGACATGCCAGGGTTGGATACCAGCATCGTGGAACATCATTTACCTTTGAAATCAGAATGTCCACCGGTGAAACAAAGACTAAGAAGAACTCACCCGGATATGGCTATCAAAATCAAGGAGGAAGTGCAGAAACAGATTGACGCGGGTTTCCTCGCCACCTCAGAATATCCACAATGGTTGGCCAACATAGTGCTAGTTCTGAAAAAGGACGGAAAAGTCAGAATGTGTGTAGACTACAGGGATCTGAACAAAGCCAGTCCAAAGGATGACATTCCCTTACTGCACATAGACATGCTGGTAGACAGTACATCAAAGTTCAAAGTTTTCTTCTTCATGGATGGATTCTCGGGCTATACTCAAATCAAAATGGCGCCGGAAGATATGGGGAAAACTTCATTCATCACCCCATGGGGCACCTTTTGTTACAAAGTAATGTCGTTCGGCTTGAAGAACACCGGGGCAACCTATCAAAGGGCCATGACGACTCTGTTTCACGACTTGATGCACAAAGAAATTGAAGTGTATGTCGATGACATGATTGCCAAATCTAAAACAGAGGAGGAACATGTGACCCACTTGTCAAAGTTATTCGAGCATCTGAGGAAGTACAAACTCCACTTGAATCCCAATAAATGCACGTTTGGTGTCCGCTCAGGCAAACTCTTAGGGTTCATTATCAGCCAAAAAGGAATTAAGGTTGATCCTGACAAGGTCAAGGCCATTCAAGAAATGCCTTCACCAAAGACTGAAAAACAAGTCCGAGGATTTCTGGGACGTCTGAATTACATCTCCAAATTTATATCCCTCATGACCGTGACATACGCGCCAATCTTCAAACTACTCAAAAAGATCCAATCATTGTTTACTGATTCCCGGGGCAAATGGACTCCGAATTACGATGGCCCCTATGTGGTCACGAAAGCCTTCTCAGGCGGCGCCTTGAGACTCGCAACCATGGATGGAGAGGAGTTCGCCTACCCCATGAATGTTGACGTAGTCAAGAAATACTTCACCTAAATAAAAAAAAACGTCTCGGTGGATTGAAAACCCGAAAGGGCGGTCCAGGAAAAAATTAGAGACATAAGCAAAAAAAAATCATCCCGATGGATTAAAAATCTCAAATTACAATCCAGGCAAAAGTTAGGGATTAATGGCAAGTAACTACGTCTTATCAGTTCAACTCCTCAGCAGTCACGCCATCCATCAAAAAACTCCAGTCAAGGACATCTTCGACAGAAGCTCAGGATGCCTAGAATTCAAAGTTGGTAAAAGGATAACGGTCGTTATGTTTCAATGTAGCCCCTTTTCCTTAAAATTACCACTTTCTAAACTTTGTAAATACTCTATGGGATCACGCGCTTGGCTGTTTTCCATCCCATCAATAAAATTTGAGCCCTAGTGCTTTTGTTTACAATTCTCATTTGTTTTAGCTTTACAGAATGACATTTTAACATGATTAATGATTCTTGAAATAAAACAAAAATGAATTTACTTGTCAAAATTCTTCTGCTTTTAAAACAAAGATGGCAATTCCTTTTGACTGTGAACATCAAAAGAACATCGATAGCTTCTCCGAAGGTGACTGAACCTCAAAGTACTCCTTCTAAACCAGTATGCCTGAATGAAGGATCAACTATGTCAGATGCAAATGTCTCATCTGATATCCTCGGCAGAGTTCTTACCTCTTAAGACCGATTGACGATTTTATATTCCCCGCAGGGACTACTTCTCCTAAGCAAGGCGGAATTGCTATTTGGAACCAGTGATACTTTTCATCCCCCACCGTGGCCGAGTATCCAATCGTGTTCATCTATTAGTCTGTATGTCGCGTCAGTTTTGTCAGCATAAACATGCATACATCATGCATTTATTGATTCATATTCATATTCATATTGCAATGCTATCACTCTAGTCAGTCTTATCCCCAAGTGATAAAGTCCTCTTACCAATCGAGTTGTCAGTTCCTTTCCTCGTCAGGAAAAGTGCCATACCAAGTAATTTCTCCCCAGTTTATTTTTGGATTGGAGACGATCCTCGATCACTTTGATAACTTGAACCTCTGAAAGGCAAGAAGACATTCGACAAACGTCACTCTTCACCATTGAAGATGATATTTTCGATATCCCGGATTAAGGAAAATCCCCAGAGAAAGCCTCCCAACCGAAGACTCTCAGCAATACATCAGTTTTTCTCCCAAGAAAGTCAATAATAATGAAGTAATCAGCACCTCAAAATTGGATTACATCACATGGCATTTCTCCGAAAAGATCTCGAAGAAAAGTATGATGTAGTATCCCCAAGAGAAAATCAGTCTTTCAAGAGACTCGTTTTTCCCCAGTAGAGTCAACAAATGGCATCTCCAACAGAGAAGTTTGCGCACCTCTACAGCTCAGACAAGTTGGTATCCCCAGCAAGTCTAACCTCAAATCTTTTCCGTCAAATGGCATCTCTCCAGTAAAACTCGGTGAGAAGTTTGATGAAGACCGCTATACACAGCGTCCCTTGTCAAGGAAGAAACTCGACAAGAAGAAAATGAGACCAGTTCCTTGGGTGAAGACAAGGATCGAGGGGAAGTTTATTTCAGAAGAAACTGAGACCAGTTTCGTGGCTAAAAACGAGGATCGATGGGAGGTTTATTTTAGAAACTAAGACCAGTTCCTTGGCTAGAGACCAGGATCGAGGGGAAGTTTTACCCTTTTCTAAGTAACATTGCTTAGCAAAAGAAGTTAGATGAGCAAACCGCTAACATTCATAACCACCGTCAAAATTTCGGGTATTCCGATATTTAATCTTCTTGCACCCTAAATGTCAGAACACCTTCGCCATTCACACCTTCGGGTCCAAGAAGATTAAATAGGGGCATCTGTCATACCCCAAATTTTGACCACCAAGATTTCCCATCATTGTGTAGATCATCACCACAATATGGATGCACCTTCATGCCTCATCAATCTCCTCAAAGATGGTTGAGCATTTACCACAATCAAGAATTAGGGTTTCAAGCCCTCCCAGAGCACTTAGACAAAGGATCAATCAAGAAATTACATGATCTTCAACTTGTGTAACCTCTCAAAACATCCACAAGAGATCAAGAGGACTCCCACATCAAGAATCAAGCACAAGGTTGCAACATTCCAAGTGGATCAAGCCTCAAGATCGCCAGTGTCACCAAATTAGGGTTTTGATCGACCAAGGCCTCCAGAAGAAATTTTTCATCTAGGCATGAGCCAATACTTCAAAGCATAACCCAAGATACTCCAAGGGACCTCATGGACCCAATCATCAAGTCAATTTAGCCTCAGGGGATGCATTCATACACTACTACAAAACACGCATACAACAACGCCAGGTTTACAACGACTTGCTTATACACCATTGTAATAGATGCGTGCATTTTTTTTAATCTCATTAAAAGGATTTTAATGACGGTTAATATTCCAACTGTGGTGAAATGTGAGGCCTTTCATCACCGGTATTAAAATAATCGTCATTATAGGTAGCGCCTAGTCACGGGTTCAATTCCCAGCACCAACATTTATGGTTTTTTACATATTTTTTCAAAATGCCCACAACCTTTCACCACGGGTATTTGCAAAATCGTCATTATAGCCTATAGTTAAGTTTTAGGTCTTGCTCTTCAAAAAATCGGTTTTAGGGAAAATCGTCTCCTTTTTAGATCTGTTTTCGTGCATCTGAAGCAGAAAAATCATGCGGTCATTAGTCCCGTACCGTGAAGAGTTATGGGACTTCACCCTCAAAACCCTAAATTCATCTTTTTTCTATTTTTAATGATTTTTTTTACTATTTTCATAGTCTCAAAAAATTTCAAAAAAAATCTCAAAATTCTTATTTTACCTAATTAGATTAAATTTCATGTTTTTAGATTTTTCTGAATTTATTTTAATCATGTTACTTCTTTCCTATTTTTTCAAAATGCTGACAGACCTTTAATTACGGGTATTTAAACCAACTGTCATTATCGGTAGCGTTTTTTACTTATTTTTTCAAAATGCTTACCGACCTTTCACCACGGGTAATTTAAACCAACCTTCATTATAGGTAGCGTCTTGTCATTGGTTTAAGTCCCAGCACCAGCATTTTTCAACTCTCATTACCAACATTATAGGTGGCGTGCATATTGAGTTTATTCACTATCCTTAAACAAATCTTGGTTGTCCATTTAGTGATTATCAACGGCCAAGACACTACTATTAGTGATCCGCGTGAAACCTAAAACTTAGACATCTTCTACCTCCAAACATCATCTTTCATTTACGATACTCTATTTCTCCACTAAACCAAATTTCAGAACAAATTTCAGAACTCGAGTTAGCAATGTTAGTCGTTGGTGTTCTTTTTTAATTATTGTTATTCTTTTTTATTATTGTTGTTCTTGTTGTTCTTTTTTATTAATGTTGTTCTTGTTGTTATTATTCTTATTATTATTGTTGTTGTTATTCTTGTTCTTATTCTTGTTCTTGTTCTTGTTCTTGTTCTTGTTCTTGTTCTTCTTCTTCTTCTTCTTCTTCTTCTTCTTCTTCTTCTTCTTCTTCTTGTTATTGTTGTTGTTGTTGTTGTTGTTGTTGTTGTTGTTGTTGTTGTTGTTGTTGTTGTTGTTTTTGTTCTTATTGTTGTTCTTGATGTTCTTGTTGTTCATGTTGTTGTTCTTGTTCTAATGTTGCAATTTTTTTATTTTATTAAAAAACATACAACAACGGGTATTTAAAATAACCGTCATTATAGGTAGCACGTTTTCCAATTTATTACAATGCTTTCTGGGCCGTGATTGTAGGTATCATATATACAATGACACTCTACATAACAATGCCTGCGCCCGCGTCATTATATCTCTTTCACAACCATTGCTAAATGGGTTTTCCGTAGTAGTGATAAAAAATCAAGAATTAGGGTTTCTTGACCTAATTCACCCCTAAGTTGACTTTTGAGGCAAGATATGAGCCAAGACCTCAAGACATGATTTAAGGACCTCAAATACATCACATTGATCCATTTGCAACAATGGATTGATCCAAGAAGCTTGATTCCCAAGTTTCAATTTCATCAGGACCACAATTAGGGTTTTGATGAAAAAGTCAATTGTACCTTTGACTTTTGACCAAGACATGCTCCCAAACCTTGGGACATGATTCAATACACCCTATAACACCTATGAAATCCATCCAATAGGTTTGAATTAGGTCAAGGACTTGATTGCACAAAGAATCCCACAGTTTGGATTTCATCTGACAAAAAGTCAACTGTGCACAAAATCAAGTTTGACTTTTTGGAACTTTTCACAAAGGCTTAAATAGTATTTTCGTCCCTGTAAGTTGGCGAGTTTTTGGTTTTCGTCCGTGAATCTTTTTTTTTTTGGTTTTAGTCCCTATTTTCACATTCGTGTTCGTTTTAGTCCTTAAAACCAAAATCCGCAGGAAAATCCGAAGGTTTCTTGCGGATTTTCCGGCGGATTTTAGTTTTAAGGACTAAAACGAACACGAATGTGAAATATAGGGACTAAAACCAAAAAAAAAGATTCAGGGACGAAAACCAAAAACTCGCCAACTTACAGGGACGAAAACATTATTTAAGCCTTTCACAAATATGGTTCCCCTAAGTCAAAAATAATGTTAATGTATGGTATTGATCATCATTCATTAAGAAAAATCAGGAAAAGTGAGGTTTCTTGCAAAATGGGCAACCTTGAGAAACCATAATTTTTCTAAGTTATGGAACAAAAGTGATTTTGTACCAACTTTGTAAGGTCATAACTCCTAAACCACAAGGCCTTTTTCTCCCATTCAAAGCTCAAATGAAAGTCCATCTGACATACTTTAAAAGTGTCAACTACAAGAGATTCCAAATCCTCATGGATTTTGAGTTATGGATTGATCAAAATCACTAAAACATGAAAATTCACCTTTTTCCAACACTTAGACAAAATTCTGTCCAAGACAGATTTCAAGCAAAACACCAAAACTTGGAGAACTTTTTCACATAGTTACAAGTTAATCAATTCAAAGTATAAACATCAAAGTTATTGTGCATCTTACTAGCAATTCAAAGAGTCCATCAGCATGGAAAAACTCCATGGAAACCAAGAGATATGGCGGCCCAAAGTCATGTTGCTGCAACTGGTTTGGAAAACCAGTTTGCATGTTTTCTTGCTCTCCACGATTTCTGAGTCAAAGACAATGATCACTATGCCACATTCATTCAATATGATCATGATCTATCTGATCCAACCTGCAAAATTAGGCCAAGATGCTTCGAAGCTCATCCTTTGGCATGGTGAATAGTTGAACAAAGACTTGGAATTCAAAGTGAAATTATGTGAAATAGTGCACATTCAAGATTCTTATCACTTGTAGTCAAGATGCTCTAATAAACAACATATAAAAGGATTGCAGAATGTGGAGTTGGTCAAGACATAGCTGAGCTATTTGGAGCAGTCATAAATGCCTTGTGTAAGAAGCTATTATAACTAGCAAAGACCATTGAACCAAGTTCTTATCCTTTGAGCTTCAAGAGAACCACTTCAGCACAACTCTTCTTCTATAAATAGAGCCTCTAACTGATCATTCAAAACACACCAAAACAATACCACATTTGTTTTCCTTCTCTTCTTGCTCTTACTTCAAAATTTCACATTCTCAAGAGTGAGAATCATGAATTTCAAAACCAGAGCATTTATGTCCAAACTAATGATGCAAACATCTCACTTACATCATGTGTAATTGATCCAAGCACTGAAATTAGATCTGTAACATCAGGATCACCAAGTGGTACTCCATTTGCACAAAATTCATAACTTGCTGCAGAAGGAATCGAGCTAATCAAACTAAAAGGTTCTCAACCACTCCAAGCATTCAAACACAACCTTTAAGGTACAAGGAAGTTGTCCAAGTCATTAGAACACCTCTGTGACACCTCCAAACCAGAAATTGATTCTCACTTGTAAGGTAAGCTTCCTTAAAACTGAACTCATCAATTCATGCATCATAAACATCCTTTTAAGTTACCATCACGTTTCTGATTGTTTATGGATCATTTCCCCTCAATTAACTGCTTCATATCATGATCATATGGGATTTAATTTTACTTTGTTCAATTAGGGCTCATATGTGTTTTTAGACAATTTCTTTTGATACCCTAAAAATAAATAAAATTGAATATTGCCATCATGTTCCTTGTTGGAAAACATATGATTTTAATATTTATTTCATGTCAAGTGGTTGCAAAATGAGTGGGATATGGATGATCTTGCACGAGCTTGAAGAAGAAGAAGATGGCCATTGCGCCATTCTTCAGAAATTCAACCAATTTTAGTATATATTATTCACATGCCATTATATATTTGAATTGGCATTGCGCCCCAGCGGTTAATCAGCTGGTTTTGTGTGTGTAGCGAGTAAAGGGTCTGGGGTTCGAATCTCCCTCGACCCAGACCTTTTGATTAATTTTTTTGAACTATTTTCAAAGGATTTTTCATATATTAATATCACTTGCCATCTTCTATCAGCCACACGCAAGTGGCTCAGTTGGCAAACTTTTAACATCTCCACCCCAAGGGCATGGGTTCAAGCCTTAAGAGGGTCATTCCTAATTTGTTTACAACTTATTTCTTTCACTTTCTTGTACATCTTTTAATTAATTCAAAAATTAATTTCTTTCTTAATTTTAAACATTTTTTATTAATTCTTTTTTTTTAATTCCAAAAAATGTTAAAATATTTTATTCCATAAAAATTTCACAAAAATATTATTTATTTCATATATTTAGTAATTTTGTAAAGAATTATATTTTTATTTGTTTTTTAACATTTAAAAATATTTCTTTCTCTTGATTTTTCAACTTCAAATGATTTTCAAATCATTCTATGAATGAAACATGATTTTTCAAACATTAATCTAAGATCACAACTTGTTTTTCACACATGTTTGATAATTTTGATCATTTTAATTAAAATTTTATTCAATTAAAATACATTTTAAAATCAAATTAGGGTTTTGATTATTTTCACCCTCACGAATCTTTTTCAAATAACTTTTGGGCCTCTAATAGAGTGTAAGACCCAACCTCTTTTGAAAACTAAACCTTTTTGGGCCTCAGACATTGTATAAGTCCCGACACGATTTTCAAAACGACGGTGCGATCACTGTCTTTCATTGGGCCTCTCTTTGAGTTATAAGTCCCATTATTTTTCTTAAAACACTTTTGGGCCTCTTTGTAGAGTGTAAGTCCCATCCCTTTGTAAATAAAAACTTTTTGGGCCTCAGTCATTGTATAAGTCCCACTGTGTTTTCAAAAACCTCGGCGCGATCTCCGTTTTCAAACAAAATCATTTGGGTCTCCCCTCGTGTTGTAAGTCCCATTTCTTTTCTTTTACAAACTCTTGGGCCTCTAATAGAGTGTAAGTCCCATCCCTTTGTACAAAAAACCTTTTTGGGCCTCAGTCATTGTATAAGTCCCTCCGCGATTCAAAAACAACAGCGCGATCACTGTCTTTCTATGGGCCTCTCCTTGAGTATAAGCCCCAACAATCTTTTCAAAACAACTTCCTTTTTATTTAGGTTCTAATTCACAGTTGTTATCAAAACTTTCTTTAATTTCTTGAACAACTAACAATACAGCTGTTACAATGGAAGCTTGCTCGCCTGTAAGTTTTAAACAACTTTCTTTTACATACTTGCACATATATATATATATATATATATATATATATATATATTTGTTTGTGCTGGAAGCTTGCTCACCTGTAAGTCCTCCAACCCTCTTTTTACATACAGTATATATTTCATCTGTATATATATGCTTGTTGATAACACGAATTTATATCATATTTTTACTTCGATTTATGTTAGTTCTTATTCCGTTTTTCGTCTAATATCCGTTTTTCTCGAGATTATTTAAGTGTTTCTGCAGGTAATCATATTTCACTGGTCAAAGTATGCTAAATGTGGAACAGAACCAAAACATGCAAGAAAAGAGCAGAAAAGAGAAGAAAAATTGAAGGAATCCATTTTTGCTGATATCACGATCGTCATGGGAGTGCCACGACCGTGGCAGCTCCAAAGTTCACCACGACCGTCACATGTCACCACGATCGTCACACGCTTAAATTGCACGTTGGATGCAGAGACTCAACTATGAATTCTCAGATGAAATAGTTTCACACGATGCCATTACCTTCGAAGTTTTCTAGGTCCAACATGGGATAACCGTTAGCATGAATGGCTGATTTTTCTCCAACTTCCACATGATGCTGACCCTATAAATAGAGACACTCATGAAGAACAAAGGGTGGCCATTTTCTGTTTAGAAGTATACCGTTGTGCTGCCAATTTATTTTCAGAAGCTTCAGTCATTCTTTTTACATTGCATTTCCATTTTCCTTGTTAACCATTACCGAACAAAAGTGACAGTTTCTCACACTGAGGGACTGTTACAACTTAGCTTTAGATTTCTTTGTTTCATTGCCTTCAACCTTGCATTTTATTATTTTCAAGCAAGAACCTACCGAGTTGTGGAGGGATTGTTGTTGCCATTGTTACTGAATTCCAGGTTCCGTTATTTAATTCAAGTATTGTTTGTTTATTCCTTAATTATGTCTGTGTTTGTTTATTTCCTTGCTTTAGCGTTTAATTTCCAAATTATGTCGAGCTAAACCGATATTATCGGTGTATAATGAAGTAACTAAAATGAATTAATTTTCTCTAAGCTAAAATCAATAATCAATCCTCCTTCTGGCTTCGATTTCTTAATATAAAACCCAAACTTTTATTACGAGAGTAAAGAAGTAACATAGGTTAAAGTCGAGACCACGGGAGTGTGAGGCTTTACCCGGATAGCTGAAATCGGGCATTAGGTTTAAAAGCAGCGGAAGCGCTTTAAAGTTAATTAGGTTTAAGTAGTTTTCAAAAAGTATTTTTAACCTCATACGGGCTAGAGAGAGCAGACGTATTGACTTAGAAGTATAGTCCAAAGCAAGATCCACGGGAGTGTGAGTTGAGGGCTTTTAAACCGGTTTCTCCTACAGATGAATAGGGTGATAAATCTCTACAGGCTTAGGTTTGATTAATTCTACGTAGGTTACCGAATTATATACCGATAACTTATTCATAACTAGTATTCCCAAATTTTAATTTCCCGTTTGAACTAAAAACCCAAATTCTGATTAGCCTTAGATAAACATAGTAACGATAGATAACGGTGCGTTCGATTTCTAGTCTCTGTGGGATCGATAATCTTTTAAAACTACGCGATACGACTGTATACTTGGAGTAATCCTCATTCGACTCATATAGTCGCGATCAAGTTTTTGGCGCCGTTGCCGGGGACTAATTAAGTTGACATCATAATTCCTTTGTTACGTCGTATAGACTAAGGCAAAAACCAAAATTCCCTTTCTGTTGATTGTATGCCAAGTACTCGCTCTTCTGGCGAAGACCTCGTACGACCAACAGACGAACCTGAACGTCTTCTTTCTGTAAAAAGACGTATCCAAGAATACTGCTTAACTCACGATATCCCTTTTCCTTTATCAGAACCTGAATCTCAATCCGACCCTGGACTCTAATCCGAATTAGATTCTGAATCAGAACCAGACATGGATGATCCACCACAGAACCGACCTCTTAAGTATTATGATGCCGCATCTCAACAAGAACCTCACAACAGCATTGTCGCTCCAGCTATCAACCGAAATGATTTTGAGTTGAAACCCTCGCTGTTATCTGCTGTACAACAAAATCAATTTTCGAGAAACCCAACAGAAGATCCAAACGAACATCTAACTAAGTTTGTGCAGTATGCAGACACAGTGAAAGCGAATGGTGTAACCGCAGACGCCATAAGACTACGTCTTTTCCCTTTCTCATTAAGAGATAGAGATTGGGCTTGGTTGCAATCCTTGCCATCAAATTCTATTACTTCTTGGGAAGATTTGAAGAAGGTCTTTCTGGCAAGATATTTTCCGCCAAGCAAAACAGCTATGCTGAGAGCCCAAATCAACAGCTTCAGACAAAAAGACAACGAGTCTTTATATGATGTGTGGGAAAGATACAAAGATATGAGGAGGATATTCCCGCATCATGGTCTTGAGGATTGGTTAATTATCCACACGTTTTACAATGGTCTCTTGTACAACACAAGATTGACAATAGATGCCGCCGCAGGTGGTACACTCATGGATAAACCCTATGATGAGGCCCAACAACTCATCGAGAGTATGGCTCAGAATCACTACCAATGGGGAGGTGAAAGAACTCAAGTGGAGAAATCCCAACCGAAAGGAGGAATGTACGAAGTATCTAGCCTAGATGCCGTCCGTGCTAAGGTAGACGCAATAGCTCAAACGATAGACAACCTGACCATGACACCCACAGCCACCGTAGCTGCTGTAGCGCCAAACTGCGAATTATGTGGAACAGCTGGACACGCTGCCCCTGAATGCCAAGTTTTAGCAGGAGCCTCTACAGATCAAGTGAATTATGCTCAAGCAAACCCTTATGCAAATACCTACAATCCTGGTTGGAAGAATCACCCCAACTTCTCTTATAAAAACAACAATGCACTGTATGCACCTGGTCAAGCACCTGCTGCACCACCAGGTTATCAAAAGGCTGCAACAGCTGCTCCAAATGTTCCTAGGAAGTCTAACCTTGAACTGATGATAGAGAACTTCATAGCTACCCAGACTCAAACAAACAAAGAGTTCCTGAATCAAAACGTACACACTAGTGAACAGATTAAGCAGTTAGCAAACAAAGTAGACGCTTTGGCCACTCACAACAAAATGCTTGAAACTCAAATTTCCTAAGTGGCCCAACAACAAGCACCTACTGCTGCTCCTGCTGGAACATTTCCTGGACAGCCACAACCTTATCCTAAAGGGCATGCAAACGCTGTTATACTGAGAAGTGGAAAAGAATTAGATGGACCCACTGACCCAAGACTTCAAAATCCAGCCATGTACCAAAAGTCTGCTAACGACCAAACAACTGAGAAGGAGAGTGAGCCCAAGGAAAAGGAAGATAATAACCAAGAGGATGTAGACAAGGAAAAACCTTATGTGCCTCCACCACCTTATAAGCCACCTATTCCGTACCCTCAAAGATTGAAAAATTCTAAAACTGCAGGGCAATTTAAGAAATTTGTTGAACTTCTGAAACAATTAAACATCACAATACCTTTTACAGAAGCCATCACCCAGATGCCCTCATACGCTAAGTTCCTAAAAGAAATCCTATCCAATAAGAAGAAGATTGAGGAAAACGAAACAGTTACGCTTACTGCTGAGTGTAGCGCAATAATCCAAAACAAAATGCCTCCTAAGCTAAAAGACCCAGGTAGTTTCTCGATACCTTGTGTAATTGGGAAATTCATCATACACAAAGCTCTATGCGACTTAGGAGCCAGTATTAGTGTTATGCCCTTATCCATTTGCAAGAAGCTTGATATGGGAGAATTAAGACCAACTAAGATGTCTGTTGAATTAGCTGACCGCTCTGTTAAATACCCCGTTGGTATACTAGAGAGTGTTCCAGTTCGTATAGGACAATTCTATATCCCTACTGATTTCATAATCATGGATATTACAGAAGACTCTACTACTCCTATCATATTAGGAAGGCCATTCCTAGCTACTGCTGGAGCAATTATAGATGTAAAGAGAGGCAGGCTAACTTTTGAAGTTGGTGAAGAGAAAGTTGAATTTATCTTGACACAATTCCTACAAGCTCCAGCTATAGACGACACATGTTATTTACTAGATTTCATAGACGAATGCGTAAGAGAAATCGAGATGGAGCCGACCATATATTCAGATATTCTAAAAATTCCTATACCTCCAATTTTCGAAGATGATAACTGGCGCGAACCTTATCAAGATCATAGCCTAAGCGAATGCTTGGCACTTACACCAGATCATCTACCTTGCCCAAAGAACCCAGCCCTAGAACTGAAAACATTACCCAAAAATTTAAGGTATGAATTCCTAGACGAAGCTCTCGAACGACCTGTGATAGTCAATGCAGACTTAGGACAGACCGAAACAAAGAAACTATTAGACGTCTTAAGAAAATATCCAACTGCATTAGGCTATAACATCGCTGATCTTAAAGGAATAAGCCCTTCTATTTGTATGCACCGCATTATGCTGGAGGAGGACTGTAAATCCTCTAGGGAACATCAGAGAAGAATTAACCCGATCTTGAGCACTGTAGTCAAGGATGAAGTGAAAAAACTTTTAGAAGCAGGAATCATATACCCGATATCAGACAGTCAATGGGTCAGCCCAGTACATGTCGTTCCAAAGAAGGGAGGTGTTACAGCTGTTAAGAACGAAAAGGGTGAATCTATAACAAAAAGGGTTGTAACTGGAAGTAGAATGTGCATCGACTATAGGAAGCTGAATAAAGCCACTCGTAAAGACTATTTCCCATTGCCCTTCATTGACCAAATGTTGGAAAGATTGGCTAAACACTCATACTTCTGCTATTTAAACGGTTACTCAGGATTCTTTCAAATTCCTATTCATCCTGACGACCAAGAAAAGACGACCTTCACATGTCCCTATGGTACATTTGCTTATCGGCGAATGCCGTTTGGACTATGTAATGCACCTGCCACATTCCAAAGATGCACGATGTCAATCTTTGCTGAATTTATAGATGACATTATGGAAGTGTTTATGGATGACTTCTCCGTATGTGGGCAGAGTTTCGAAGGATGTCTATCAAACCTAGAAATGGTACTGGAAAGATGCGTAAAAGTTAATCTTGTATTAAACTGGGAGAAATACCATTTTATGGTAAATAAAGGAATTGTATTTGGACACGTTGTGTCCGATAGAGGAATTGAAGTTGATAAAGCCAAGATAGAGATTATAAAGGATCTTCAACCTCCGAAAACCGTACGAGAAATACGAAGTTTCTTAGGACACGCCGGTTTCTACCGACGATTCATAAAGGATTTGTCGAAAATTACTAAACCTCTTACCGGTCTATTAATGAAAGACGTTGAATTCATCTTTGATGAGAAATGCCTAAAAGCGTTTGAACAGCTGAAAACAGCTCTTATTACCGCACCTATCATGCAACCACCAGATTGGAGATTACCTTTCGAAATCATGTGTGATGCAAGTGACTATGTCGTAGGTGCAGTCTTAGGACAAAGGAGGGATAGAAAACTTCATGCCATTTACTACGCAAGTAGAACTTTAGATTCCGCCCAAATGAACTACGCTACCACAGAAAAAGAACTTTTAGCCGTGATCTTTGCCCTTGACAAATTTCGTTCCTACCTAGTGGGAGCTAAGATCATCATTTATACAGATCACGCAGCTATTAGATATTTACTTAACAAGAAGGATGCAAAACCTAGACTGCTGAGGTAGATCCTACTTCTACAAGAATTCGATTTAGAGATCAAAGATAAGAAAGGAACCGAAAACGTAGTAGCAGACCACTTATCCAGATTATAAGGCATTAAACCAGAGCCAGTACCCATTAATGAGGATTTCCCATATGAACGGCTCATAGCTCAACTAGAAAGTGATATGTCTACTCTACAGTTAAATGACCCAAAGATGGAAGAAGTCGTGGAAGAAATTAACATGCACAAAACCCTGCCATGGTATGCTGACATAGTCAACTACTTAGCAGCTGGAGTACTTCCACCAGACTTATCTTATCAACAAAAGAAAAAATTCTTTCATGATATAAAACATTATTATTGGTATGAACCTTTGCTGTTTAAGAGAGGAGCCGACGGTATCTTCCGTCGCTGCGTCCCAGAAGAAGAAATAGAAAACATCATCTCTCAATGTCATTCTGCTCCGTATGGAGGACATGCTAGTACCTCAAAGACATGCGCTAAGATCTTGCAATCCGGCCTATTCTGGCACAACCTTTAGAAGGATGTCCACATCGCAATACTAAACTGCGACCGTTGCCAACGCACTGGTAACATATCAAGACGCGATGAGATGCCTCAAAAAGGTATATTAGAAGTAGAAGTCTTTGATGTATGGGGGATTGACTTTATGGGACACTTTCCATCATCCTTTGGAAATAAATATATACTCGTAGCCGTCGATTATGTTTCAAAATGGATTGAGGCAATAACTTCTCCTACAAATGACGCACGAGTAGTCATAAAGCTCTTTAAAAATACAATCTTTCCCAGATTTGGTGTGCCGAGACTTGTCATAAGTGACGGAGGTTCTCATTTCATATAAAAAATATTTGACAAATTACTATCGAAATATGGAGTAAGACACCGCGTAGCAACACCATATCACCCACAAACGAGCGGACAGGTTGAGGTCTCGAACCGAGAAATAAAACAAATTCTAGAAAAGACCGTAACCACCTCTAGGAAAGACTGGTCATCAAAACTCAACGAAGCTTTATGGGCATATAGGACGGCCTACAAAACACCAATCGGAACTACACCTTTCAAGCTTGTCTATGGTAAATCTTGCCATTTGCCAGTGGAATTAGAACATAAAGCCTATTGGGCTATTAAAACATTGAACTTAAGGTATGATTCCGCAGGTGAAAAACGTATCCTAGATTTGCATGAACTAGAAGAGTTAAGATTAGACGCTTACGAGAACGCTAAGATATATAAAGAAAGAACAAAAAGATGGCACGATAAGCGCTTATCTAGAAAAGAATTTAGTGTGGGAGACGTTGTACTCCTCTTTAACTCAAGATTAAAACTCTTTCCTGGGAAATTAAGGTCTAGATGGTCCGGTCCTTTTGAAATTACAAAAATTCTACAAAGTGGAGCGGTAGAAATAAAAGGGAGGAATAGTAATCCATTTTTAGTTAATGGACAACGTCTAAAACACTATCACAGCATTGAAAATAGAGATTATTTGAACTGCCTAAGACTTTTAGAGTTGCCCACCGAACCTCCTAACTAAGCATATAATTGAATTCGTCAGGCTTTCGACGTTAAAAACAGCGCTTGATGGGAGGCAACCCATGATTTTCGTTTTCATGCTTTATATTTATTACTTCTTTATGCTTTCTATGTTTTGTTTTTATTTTGCAAATTTTCAGTTTCTTTTACATCGTTTTAAATTTAATTTGAAAATATTGTGCTGATCTTAAAAATTGAAAAAACTACAGGATTATAAAGTCTTTCTACTCTTCTCTGTTCTCCTCTTCTGTTTTCATTTTTGCAAAAAGTACGAACTAATGGCAAACGAGGATAACATGCCAATAGAATTCAGAGATGGAACACAGTGACATCGCTATGAGGCTTTGTCTGTTAGACCCTTTGCTTTGACGAAATTCGCCCACAGACCCACCATGACCGCCTTAGGTGTAGGTGAGAGCATAGACTTTCTGTTTAGCCAGTTAGGTTGGGAGGGTTTTGCAAATAAGAAACATAAGTGTTATCGTAGGCTAACTTTAGAATTCCTGAGTTCTCTAAGTTATAACCCTCACTGTGGAAAAGGTTTAACCAGGGGAAGAGTTACATTTAGATTGTTTGGATACAGCTGCCAGTTCACCATAAAGGAACTGTCGCATCTTTTGGGATTTCCTGAAGGACCCCATGTTTTCTCTGTGGTTCAAGAGGACTTAGAGTTAGTTGGAGAGCTGAGTGACTTTTGGGGTAGAATTTCAGGGAAACCTGATTTTAACATGGACCCTATGCTTTCAACCGAGATACATAACCCTGCTTTCCGATACTTTCATATGATCCTGGCATATACCCTGTTTGGTAAACCTGAAAATGATAACACTATTACGAGGGATGAGCTTTTTATTATGTTTTGTGCTTCTCAGTCTAGAGAGGTTAATGGACTTACTTTTATGTTGAATAACTTTTGCAAACTTATCAATAATGAAAACAGACCAATTTTGATAGGTAGCCTGGTTACTAAGATAGCTGACGCTATGGGATTCAGAACCCGGCTCTCTAAGATTAACCCCTTCGGAGAATTTAGACCAATGAATATTACCTTTTGCTTCAATAGGGCTATAATTAGGGACCAAGGTCCAGACCACTTCCAACTTTTGGTTAACAATGTTGTCGTACCACACTTTACACTTCCAAACCATGAACGCACAAGTGTGCATGATCAACATAACTGGCTATACAACCTTGATGAACCCGTGCCTGAACTAGAAGAAACCTTTCCTGAGCCTGAGATTGACCCGAAAACACCCCCTCATTACCATGATCTAGACTATATGGATTTCCAAGAAAATATTGACATTCCTAAAGCTGATGCCACTGATTATGCTTCCAATCTGAATTCTATTTTAAAGACCATGGATGAATACCATAAAGAAATCAATTCAGTGAAGAATGAGCTTAACACCGTGCGTCAAAATATTGTTGGACTTATGGACATGACCGTTGAACAGTTTGATCATCTAAATCAAGCCATCGCATCTTTGAAGAAACGCCTTGGCTAGATTTATGAAGCACATTATTTTCAAGAATTACTTTTTATGCATTTTACTTTGGAACAATTTACATTAATTCTGTTTTCATTTTTTTTCTCATGTTGGGAGTAATTTGATTTCATACATTTTGGACACAGTGCTAGTAGTTTAACTAGCACTTATCTGGTTTTTAAATAAATAATTCCATTTGCTGCTGCTATTCAATTCATGTGATTTCAAATTCCATTCCTATTCTTTTCATTCTATATTAATTTGTGTTATATTGTTACTTATCCATGTGTATGAATTACTGCTATTTCCATGTGCTTTTTATAACCTGCTATTGAATTAAAATGTTTGGAACCATATCTGTCATTACACTAATTCACCACCCAGATTTTGTGGGCGCCACGACCGTGATTTCCCCGTGACGATCGTCACGCGGGTCTGAAACAAATTCTGCGTAAAAACAGAATTGTTTCATTCGTTCCCTCTTCTTCCTCCATTCAAACACCAGCCGTCCACCACCTCCATTCAAATTCCAAACCATCCAATTATCAATTAAACCACATTACTCATTGCAATAACCATTCAACTCTCCCATTACACTATATAATCACATCATACGGCCATTCTCTCCTCACAAACCCTCAAAATTCCATAACCCACTTTCTTCCCAAAAACAAAACCCTCTCTAACACAACAATGGCACGTGAAGTTCCAGATTTATCTACGCTAAATTTCCGAGATGGAGAGGCAGGAGAGCACCAGAGAACTCAGTATATCGACTTCTACCGCCGTTCCGTCGTACCGACCCGCTATGTCGACATTGCATGCTTAGAAGAACTAGGATTACGTGAGGGAGTTCAATGGATGTTAGATAATTCCGGTCATTGGCAGCTTTACACTCAGAGTCGGCCCACTTACGAAGCCCTCACTTTAGAATTCCTCAGTTCCTTTACCTACATAACCCCTCCGGGCGAAATAAGCCAACTATCCGGAGTCGCAAAGTTCCGCATGTTCGGCAAAGAATACTCAATCGAACAAGATCGTCTTTCCGAGATGCTTAGCTTCAAACATGGCGATAATGTCCATCGCCGAGTACCGTAGGACACTTTCTATCAAGCGGGGTTCGAACTTTGGAATCATTTAACCGGAACAACAGCTGACAGTTGGGATAGCCTTAAGCTACATTTATCCATAACCCAGACGTCAGATACGTCCACCGCACACTTGGAAGCACCATCTTTGCACGAGATAGTAACCATAAGGTGAATTCTAAAGATTTGTTTTTCCTTCATTGCATTTTTCATCCAGAGCTAATAAATGCCGCACCATTTTTATTAGCACACATACAGTCAAACTGTGCTAGAGGATCCAAACCCTTCCACTTTGGAGGGATTGTCACCTCTATTGCACTTAGTTTGAATTTGGAAAACGACCTTGCTAGATTACCCCCCTTGCCTCCAGTCTTCCTTGATATCGATTATTACAGAAGCTCTCAGCTCATCAAGTTACGACGAGATGGGAAATATCATCCTATGGTCCGAGCCAAAACCGTAAGAAGTATCATCATGCCGTGCAGGAATCGCACTGACCCTCAGAATATGGCCAATTGGCTTTTTGATCTTAATGCTCCTGAGCAAAATGCGCCTGCTCCAGATGATCAAGCACAGGGACCTATTGATGAGATGGAGCATGAAATGGATACTGCCCATGAGAACCAACCACCGCCAGCTAATGATGCTCCTTCGACCTCCAGACGTCGTCGCCGCCCTGACCAAGACCCAGTTACTAATGATGAAATCCTGAGGGCTATATGGCAATAAACCCAGCAACAGAATGAAATGATGGCACTTATGCGCCAAATCCAGCAAGGGCTAGTTGACCAAGGACAAAGACTTGACGGTGTCATCGAGGAGATGGGTGCATTGATAGTGCGAGTGCAGGGCTTACACGAGTACATGCACCATGTGGGCATTCCTGATCACGTCGCACAGCATGGACGAGGACGCTCTAGAGGCAGAGGACGTGGTCCACCTTGATTTTATTTTTCCTTTTGTATTTTGTTTCCCTTTTTAGTTTTCCTTTTCCCCTTTATATCGCAACATTGAGGACAATGTCTGATATAGTGTGGGAGAGTTAGATTTATTTCCGTATATTTCCCTTTCATTTGTACTTTCTTTTTACTTACCAAAGTAATATATGAATATTTTCGTTCAGTTATCCGATTTCCTCACTTTATTCTGCCATAAAGAAAAATTTTCTACGATTAATGCACGTCTGTGACATACCAAAGCTTTAAACTATGTTAGGAAGCTGGGGAAGTGCTAACAAGATCGATACCGTCTTGACACCTTAGACCTCTTGCGTATGCGATATCAGTTTCGATACTTATTATACGATACCTTGAGTTCAGTCCCAAAGTAACCCTTAGTAGTTTATATTAGCAGTCAGCACCGTCTATATCACAAACCACGTGGGGAACCGATGAATATAAGTGTTTGATGCCCAAATAAAGAAAAAGAAAAAAATATTTCTTATCTATATGCCAAGAAAAAAATAAATAGAATATGCAACAACTCTCACAGTTGTAAAAATGTGCAAGGAAAGAAAGAAAGAAAATCCGTTGTTGATTGGTTCAGAGGTACCTGATTCTGAACTTGGTAGGGCAAACTACTGTTCTATCCCCCGCAATCTACGAATGGGATGTATAAAGGGTTACCACATTTTTGTATCAGGCCCCGTGCGAGAAAATGGGATCAAAGTCACTAACCGGTTACTCCACTACGCGCGTGAATAAGGCAAAGGGCTTAATGTGATTGCGCTAGAATGAAACTGAGTGAAATAGATACAAAAACTTATGGTTAAACTATAATATAATGATCTGGGCTGGATTGTACAAAAGAGAGGTCTATGACAAGCTTGTTGCTTTGTGTCGTTATTGTATCCTTAGTGTTTTGTACTACTACCCGTATGACTAACAAGGAACTCTTTTTCAACACCATTGGTATGCCAGGTACGTGCATTTGATAAAGTTTGTCCGTTTTAATAGATTAATTGCTTGAGGACAAGCAAAGATTCAAGTGTGGGAGAGTTTGATAACACAAATTTATATCATATTTTTACTTCGATTTATGTTAGTTCTTATTCCGTTTTTCGTCTAATATCCGATTTTCTCGAGATTATTTAAGTGTTTCTGCAGGTAATCATATTTCACAGGTCAAAGTATGCTAAATGTGGAAAAGAACCAAAACATGCAAGAAAAGAGCAGAAAAGAGAAGAAAAATTGAAGGAATCCATTTTTGCTGATATCACGATCGTCATGGGAGTGCCACGACCGTGGCAGCTCCAAAGTTCACCACGACCGTCACATGTCACCACGATCGTCACGCGCTTAAATTGAACGTTGGATGCAGAGACTCAACTACGAATTCTCAGATGAAACAGTTTCACACGATGCCATTACCTCCGAAGTTTTCTAGGTCCAACATGGGATAACCGTTAGCATGAATGGCTGATTTTTCTCCAACTTCCACATGATGCTGACCCTATAAATAGAGACACTCACGAAGAACAAAGGGTGGCCATTTTCTGTTTCGAAGTATACCGTTGTGCTACCAATTTATTTTCAGAAGCTTCAGTCATTCTTTTTACATTGCATTTCCATTTTCCTTGTTAACCATTACCGAACAAAAGTGACAGTTTCTCACACTGAGGGACTGTTACAACTTAGCTTTAGATTTCTTTGTTTCATTGCCTTCAACCTTGCATTTTATTATTTTCAAGCAAGAACCTACCGAGTTGTGGAGGGATTGCTGTTGCCATTGTTACTGAATTCCAGGTTCCGTTATTTAATTCAAGTATTGTTTGTTTATTCCTTAATTATGTCTGTGTTTGTTTATTTTCTTGCTTTAGCGTTTAATTTCCAAATTATGTCGAGCTAAACCGATATTATCGGTGTATAATGAAGTAACTAAAATGAATTAATTTTCTCTAAGCTAAAATCAATAATCAATCCTCCTTCTGGCTTCGATTTCTTAATATAAAACCCAAACTTTTATTACGAGAGTAAAGAAGTAACATAGGTTAAAGTCGAGACCACGGGAGTGTGAGGCTTTACCCGGATAGCTGAAATCGGGCATTAGGTTTAAAAACAGCGGAAGCACTTTAAAGTTAATTAGGTTTAATTAGTTTTCAAAAACTATTTTTAACCTCATACGGGCTAGCGAGAGCAGACGTATTGACTTAGAAGTATAGTTCAAAGCAAGATCCACGGGAGTGTGAGTTGAGGGCTTTTAAACCGGTTTCTCCTACAGATGAATAGGGCGATAAATCTCTACAGGCTTAGGTTTGATTAATTCTACGTAGGTTACCGAATTATATACCGATAACTTATTCATAACTAGTATTCCCAAATTTTAATTTCCCTTTAATTTCCCGTTTGAACTAAAAACCCAAATTCTGATTAGCCTTAGATAAACATAGTAACGATAGATAACGGTGCGTTCGATTTCTAGTCTCTGTGGGATCGATAATCTTTTAAAACTACGCGATACGACTGTATACTTGCAGTAATCCTCATTCGACTCATAAAGTCGCGATCACTTGTAAATATCTACTTAGAGTTTCTCCCGGCAATTAGGTCTAGGATTAGATAAAGCCAGTGGTCACTCTTTCAACACAGTTAAAACTAGTTCCCCATAGGAATTCCAGATACAGTCTTGTCTCCTCTTGGGCTTATACAATATGGAACAAAGAGAAAGTCATTATTCCCGGTGAAACTTTTCTCAGACTGTCACTATTAGAAAATTGTCAAAGAAATTCATTTCCCCCAGAGGGGATTAATTCCCAGTGAAACCTCTCTTGAATTTCTTCAAACCCTAGAACTGTTCACTAAAGAAAACATTATTCCCGGTGAAACTTTTCTTGAACTTTTCTTAAATTTGGACCCACAGGCTTCCTAAAAGCATCCCCGCCTCCTCTTGGGCTTTGTACAAGGACCCTCCGTCTTCTTAGAAGTTCTCATGCCTTCTCTTGGGCTTAGTACAAGGACCCTGAAGACCTCTTAAAGGTATAGGACAGAACTTAGTCATCCTTTGTTAGAGCATTCTTTCCGAAGAGTCAAAACCTCAGACCAATTTAAGGGTGGATTCTAATACCTTAAAGCATCAGTCTCCTCTTGGGCATCATACAAAGATAAACTCTTCCATACCAGTAGACTTGGACAGTCTAATCTCCTCTTGGATCTCAAACACATTCTCAAGTTCCCTACAAACACAGGAGAAACCCTAGTCATTCGATCAATCTCCAGTAGAGTTAAAACCCTCATAGGATCTAAAACTCAGTCTTTCATCCTAAATTTCCCCCAGCTAAACCCTCAGCAAGAGTTGATTCCCCAACTTTGGACCTGCCTCTGGATCTCAATCATCCTCAGCAGAAGACAACCTCCTCTTAGGCTTTGTATAATGATTTTCCTTA
Organism: Lathyrus tuberosus; assembly: GCA_022829125.1. NCBI lineage: Eukaryota > Viridiplantae > Streptophyta > Magnoliopsida > Fabales > Fabaceae > Lathyrus > Lathyrus tuberosus. The sequence goes on along the minus strand of JALAZF010000980.1, from coordinate 731,934 downwards.
GCAGAGTTAACCTATTAAGAACTCTCTTGTTGAGTCCATAACCCTTTAAAGCACTCTCTTGTTGAGTCAATCACCGATTTTAGCACTCTCTTGTTGAGTCAACCCTTTTCAGCCTCAATCTTGGGCTTTGTACAAGACATACAAAGACACTCTCTTGTTGAGCCAATCACCTTAAAACACTCTCTTGTTGAGTTAATCACCTCCTAGCCTCCTCTTAGGATTTGTATAATGATCCTTCTTTTCCTCAGCAAAAGTCAACCTCAATCTTGGGCTTTGTACAAGACACTCATAAATACCTTCAGCTGAGTCAGTCGAATATCTTTTAGCCTAAATCTTGGGCTTTGCACAAGACATATAAAATCTCCCTAAATAGAGGCAATCTTCTTTTCAGCCTCAATCTTGGGCTTTGTACAAGATAAATCATACTCTCTAGTAGAGTCAATCTTATTTTAGCCACAATCTTGGGCTTTGTACAAGACAGATAAAATCTCTCACCAGTAGAGTAAGTTTCCCCTTTTAGCCTCAATCTTGGGCTTTGTACAAGACACATACAACTATTCCCCAGTGGAAATAAAAAAAATCCTTTTTAGCCTCAATCTTGGGCTTTGTACAAGACAGACAACTATTTCCCCTGGAAAAGTCAACTTTTAGCCTCCTCTTAGGCTTTGTATAATGATCTCCCCAAAAGAGTCAATCAGTTTTTTGCCTCAATCTTGGGCTTTGTACAAGACAGATAATAAACTCCCCTGTGGAGCCAATCAATCTCTTAGCTTCAACCTTGGGCTTTGATCAAGGCACACAAAACCCAAAATCCCCTTAAAGGAAATCAAAAACCTCTCTGTAGGAAGACATTTCTCTGTACATCACAAAACAAAACAGAAAAATCAAAACAAACCTTAATCCCAGATAACTGCTGTAAGTGGCACACTTGTTGATTTAAAAATCCAAGATGTAGTCCATCTCTTATTCTGGTAAATCTCCTCTTTCATCTAATTGCTGTAAGTGGCAAACCTCTAGATTATTTACATCCACGCCACTGTCCCTCTCTTAGCATGAAAGACTCCTAAGGAAAAATGGCATTACTCAACACTGAGTTAAAGTTTTCTCCTTCAGGACAAACCCCCTATAAAGGAAATTATGGCATTGTTGGATTCTCATATCCCAGTTAAAGTAATCCTCCTTTATAATCAGTCACCCAACAGTTGTGATAAATAGACGAGATGTCTCCCTTTAGAGATGACAAATTCTCACTCAGTCAAACATTTTAGCTTCAATCTTGGGCTTTTAAAAGTAATCCTCCTTTGTAATCCTCTTTTATAATCAGTCAAACCCTTTAGGAACTACGATTACTCTGATTTCCCTGTTTTCTTTAATGGGAATACGTAGGCATAAGATTGCGAAATCTTAGCGAGCATACCAATCAAAAACTCTAGGTCCATTACCTTCACACATATCAAAAAATTTATGTCTAGCACCTTACCAAAAACGACAAAAACACTCTCTCAACTTTCCCAACCCATTACAGATAAACACCATCAAGTATAAAGCAGAACCTAATGCTAATCAACCTGTGAATAACCACATATAGAATGGGTAATTGACAACTCCCCATTGTATAACCTGACCCCGGAACCCCCAATCTCTAAAGCATTTGTTCAGTTAAACATCTGCATGCAAGGTTAGTTTTAGATAACTTCCCTTTCCTTTCTAGCTTCATAGGATAAATAAAAAATCAGAAAGTAGCACCCTAACTCCTACCATTGCAGTGAGGAGAAACCCATGGCGATAAGGTGGTCGCGTCATCGACAAAAATCGCACGCTACAGGGCGCAATGCCAATTCAAATATATAGTGGCAATGAAATAATATATAGTAAAACTATATTTGATTATGAAGAATGGCGCCATGGCCATCACCTTCAGCTTCATCATCTTCCTCAAATTTTTGAAACCGTATCTCCATTAATACGCAACCATTTTGGATGATTTAAAAACGAAACTTGTTTATTTTTGAACGAGGAATTGAATGGTATTACTCAATTTTATTTAAGTTCAAAGAATTGAAAGAAAATGGTTTGAAATCGTATAACCCCTAAAAAGAGAATTTAAAATGAAATTTCATATGTACAAGATATGAAACAATTGACTGAGGTAAAATGATCTATAAACTATCAGAAATTCATTGGTAACTTGAAAGGATGTTTATGATGCATGAATTAATGAGTTCAGTTTTGATGAAGCTAACTTTGCAAGTGAGAATCAAATTCTCTGTTGGAGATGTTACAGATGTGTTATGGTGATTTGGATAGCTTCCTTGACCCTCAAGGATGGTGTTCCAATGGTGAGACTGGATTGAACCCTTCTGAATCACTTGACACGACTCAATCTGCGGCTTTGAGGCAAAGTTGAGCAAAAGGATGGTGACTTAAAGATTTTGAGGTTACAGATGGAATGTAAGTGTTTAGATCACTTCTATATGTTGTATATGAGGTGTGTTAACCATTGATTTGAGTTGTATTGGTCTCCAACTCAAAACCCGATAGTGCCTTCTCAAGAAAAATGGAGTTTTTGTGTTTAAGGAAATGAGAGAAAACTATGTTGTAAGTTGCTTTGGTGTGTTTGTAAACATCAGAAGTGAGCTCTATTTATAGGTGAATAGATTTGTCAAGCATGAACAGTTGGAACTTGAAGGATAAGAACTGAATTCAATGGTCTTGGCTTGGCATAATTGCTTCTTACACAAGGTACAATGGTTGTCCCAAATAGCTCAGCTATGTATTGACTCAATCCATATTCTGCATTCCTTTTAAATGTTATTTATTAAAGCATTTTGACTACAAGGAGTGTGAATCTTGACTATGCACTATTTCATATTATTACCTTTTGAATTCAAGGCATATATGCCAAAACTCATCAATTCAAAATGAGAAATTTCTTGGCATCTCAGCCTAATTTTGCAGGCTTGATCTGAGTTGTGATGATCTTATTGAATGTATTTGGCTCTTCTGATCATTGCTCCTTGAATCAAAATCGTGTATGGCAAGTTACTACACAAACTGTTATGAAAACAGTTGCAACAATGCCTCTTGTGGCAACCATAACTCTTGGCTCAAGTTAAGTTGTTTCATGCCAATGAACTCTTTGGATTGTTGGCAACATGTATAACAACTTTGATGTTCACATTTGAGATTGATTCTTCTTGTAACTAGGTGTAAACATCTCCTAAGTTTTGGTGTTTTACCTAAAATCTATCTTGGACAGAATTTTGTCTAAGTGTTGAAAAAAAGAAGCATTTTCATATTTTAGTGATTTTGATTCAACCATAACTCAGAATCCATGATGATTTGGAATAAGATGTAGTTGACATATTTGAAGTATGTTATGTGAACTTCCATTAGAGCTTTGGATGGAAGCAAATGGCTTTGTGGTTTGAGAGTTATGACCTTGCAAAGTTGGTACCTAATCACTTTTGTTCCATAACTTAGAAAATTTTAAGTTTTCTATGGTTGCCCCTTTTGTAAGAAACCTCACTTTTCTTGATTTTTCTTGATGAATGATGATCAAAACCATGAATTAACATTTTTTTTTGACTTAGGGGAGCCACATTTGTGGAAAAATTCAAAAAGTCAAACTTGATTTTAGGCAAAGTTGACTTTTTGTCAGATGAAATTTAAACTGTGTGATCCTCTATGCAATCAAGTTCTTGCCCTAATTCAAACCTAATGGATGGATTCCATAGGTGTTTTAGGGTGTCTTGAATCATGTCCCAAGGTTTGGGAACATGTCTTGGTCAAAAGTCAAAGATACAGTTGACTTTTTCTTTAAAACCCTAATTGTGGTCCTGATGAAATTGAAACTTGTGAATCAAGCTTCTTGGATCAATCCATGATTGTAAATGGATCAATGTGGTGTATTTGAGGCCCTCAAATCATGTCTGGAGGTCTTGGTTCATGTCTTGTCTCAAAAGTTAACTTAGGGGTGAATTAGGTCAATAAACCCTAATTCTTGATTTTTGTTTAATGCTGCCCCTGAGGTTGTTTTGACTTGGTGATTGGATCCATGAGGTCCCTTTAAGCTTCTTGGATCATGTTTTGAGGTATTGGCTCATGCCCAGATGAAAATTTTCATCTGGAGGCCTTGGTCGACCAAAACCCTAATTTGGTGACACTGGCGATCTTGAGGCTTGATCAGCTTGAGATGTTGCACTCTTGTGCTTGATTCTTGATATGGGATACCTCTTGGCCCTTCATGGATGTTTAAGAGATTTAGACAAGTTGAAGATCATTTCATTTCTTGATTGATCTTTTGTCTAAGTGTTCTAAGAGGGCTCAAAACCCTAATTCTTAGTTGAGGTGAGTGCTCAATAATCCTTGAGGAGATTGATGTGGTATGATGGTACATCCATATTGTGGTAATGATTTTCACAATGATGGGAAATCTTGGTGGTCAATATTTGGGGTATGACAGATGCCCCTATTTAATCTTCTTGGACCCGGAGGTGTGAATGGCGGAGGTATTCGGACATTCAGGGTGCAAGAGGATTAAATATCGGAATACCCAAAATTTTGATTGTGGTTATGAATAGCGGTTTACTCATCCATCTTCTTTGCTTAGCAATGTTACTTAGAAAAGGGTAAAACTTTTCCTCGATCCTGGTTTTTCAGCCACGGAACTGGTCTCAGTTTCTGAAATAAACTTCCCCTCGATCCTGGTCTTCAGCCACAGAACTGGTCTAAGTTTCTTCTTGTTGAGTTCCTTCCTCGACAAGGAACGCTATTTGTAGCGATCTTCATCAAACTTCTCACCGATTTTTATTGGGGAGATGCCATTTGATGGAAAAATATTTGATGTCAAACTTGCTAGGGACACCCATTTGTCTGAGCTGTAGAGGCGTGCAAATTTCTCTGTGGGAGATGCCATTTGTTGACTCTACTGGGGAAAATGAGTCTCTTGAGAGACTGCTTTTTACTTGGGGATATTACATCATACTTTTCTTCGAGATCTTTTCGGAGAAATTCCATGTGATGTGATCCAATTTTGAGGTGTTGATGACTTCATTAACATCAAATTTCTTGGGAGAAAAAAACCGATGTATTGTCGAGGGTCTTTGATTAAGAGGCTTTCTCTAGGGATTTTCCTTAATCCGAGAAAGCGAAAATATCATCTTCAATGGTGAAGAGTGATGTTCCAGAGGTGTCTGTTGAATGTCTTCTTGCCTTTTAGAGGTTCAAGTTATCAAAGTGGTCGAGGACAGGCTCTAATCCAGAAATAAACAAGGAGAGATTGTTCAGACGACACATTTCCGGACGAGGAAAGAACTGATAACTTTCGGTGAGAGGACTTTTATCACTTGGAGATGAGTATGACCAAAGCAACAGTAATGCAATGTGAATATGTCTATGAATCAATTATGCATGATGTATGTATGTTTATGCTGACAAAACAGATGCGACATACAGACTAGTGAATGAACACGACTGGATACTCGACCACTACGGGGGATGAGACGTACCATTGGTTCAAGATAGCAATCCTGTCTTGCTTAGGAGAGGTAGACCATGTGGGGGGATAAAACCATCAATTGGTCATCAGAGGTAAGAACTCTGTCGAGGATATCAGATGGGACATTACATCTGAAACAGTTGATCCTTCAATCAGGTGTACTGGTTTAGAAGGAGTACTTTGATTCTGCACTTTGAGGTTTAATTACTTCCGGAGAAGCCATCGATGTTCCTTTTTTGTGTTCAGTAGTAAAAAAGGAATTGCCATCTTTATTTTTAAAAGCAAAAGAAAAATTTGACAATTAAATTCATTTTTGTTTTGTTTTCAAGAATCGTTGATCATGTCAAAAATGTCATTCTGTAAAGCAAAAATAAATGAGAATTGCAAACAAAAGCACTAAGGCTCAAATTTTATTGATAGAATGGTAATCAACCAAGCGCGTGATACCATAGAGCATTACAGAGTTTAGAAAAATGGTAATTTAAGGGAAAATGGGCTACATTGAAACATAACGACCGTTATCCTTCCATCAACTTTGAATTCTGGACATTCTGAGCTTCTGTCGAAGGTGACCTTGACTGAAGATTTCGACGAATGGTGTTACCACTGGGGATTTAACCTTGTCAGACGTAGTTACTTGCCATGAATCCCTAACTATTGCCTGGATTACCTTTTCAGGTTTTCAATCCATCGGGATGATTTTTGCTTATGTCTCTAATTTTTACCTGGACCGCCCTTTCGGGTTTTCAGTCCACCGAGATGTTTTTTTTTATTTAGGCGAAGTATTTCTTGACTACATCAATATTCATGGGGCAGGTAAACTCCTCTCCATCCATGGTTCCAAGCCTCAAGGCACCGCCTGAGAAGGCTTTATTAACAACGTAAGGGCCATCATAATCCGGAGTCCATTTGCCCTTGGAATCAGTGAGAAATGATTGTATCTTCTTAAGCACGAGTTCTCCTTTTCTGAAGACACGAGGTCGGACATTTTTGTCGAATGCCTTCTTCATTCTTTGCTGATATAACTGACCATGGCATAAAGTCGTCATTCTCTTTTTCTTCGACTAGGTTCAGTTCATCGTGCCTGCTTTGACACCATTCAGCTTCTGTTAGCTTAGCTTCCATCAATACCCAGATTGATGGGATCTCTACTTCTACGGGGAGCACTGCTTCCATGCCATATACTAGAGAGAAAGGGGTTGCCCCTGTTGAGGTGCGAACAGATGTGCGATAACCGTGAAGAGAGAAAGGTAGAATCTCATGCCAATCTTTGTAGGTTACAACCATCTTTTGAACGATTTTCTTAATATTCTTGTTAGTCGCTTCTACCGCTCCGTTCATCTTAGGTTGGTAGGGAGATGAGTTATGGTGTTCGATCTTGAACTCATCACACAACTCTTTCATCATCTTGTTGTTCAAGTTAGATCCATTATCCGTAATGATCTGGCTTGGAACACCATAACGGCAGATGAGACTGTTCCTGATAAATCGGACCACCACTTGTCTGGTCACATTGGTGTATGACACTGCTTCGACCTATTTGGTGAAGTAATCAATGGCCACAAGGATGAACCGATGTCCGTTTGAAGCTATGGGTTCAATCATGTCAATCATGTCGATTCCCTATATAGAAAAAGGCCATGGAGAAGAAAGAACTTTGAGATGCGTTGGCGGTACATGGATTTTGTCATCGTATATCTGACACTTGTGACACCTTCTCATGTACTTGTAGCAATCGGATTCCATTTTCAACCATTAATATTCTTCTCTCAAAAATTTTCTTGCCATTGTGTGTCTGTTGGCATGAGTGCCAAAGGATCCTTCGTGAATCTCTTTCGTCAACATGTTTAGTTCTTGTCTGTCTACGCATCTGAGCAAAATCATGTCGAAGTTTCTCTTATAGAGTGTTTCACCATTCAAGAAGAAGTTTCCAGCCAGTCTTCTGAGAGTCTTCCTATCTTTTCTGGATACCCCAGGCGGGTATTCTTGTCTTTGAAGGAAACACTTGATATCATGATACCATGGTTTGTCATCTATGACTGCTTCAATTGTGAAAATGTAAGCGGGCCTTTCAAGGCGCATTATGTCAATCTTAGGTACGTCGTTCCATTGACCTACACTAATCATGGAAGAGAGAGTGGCTAGTGCATCAGCCATGTGATTTTCTTCACGAGGGATACGATGAAACTCGATTTTGTTAAAGAATGGTAACAACCTTCTCGCGTAATCTTTGTAAGGAATCAATCCTGATTGATATGTGTTCCACTCTCCTTTGATCTGATTGATAACCAGGGCTGAGTCTCCATACACATCCAAGTTCTTTATCCTTAAGTCAATTGCTTTTTTGAGACCCATGATACAAGCTTCGTATTTGGCCTCTTTGTTTGTGCATTTGAATGTTAGTCTGGCAGTGAAAGGAATATGGGTACCCTGAGGTGTTACTATGATTGCCCCAATTCCGTTTCCATAAGTATTGACAGCCCCGTCGAATACTAATCCCCATTGGGAACCTGGTTCTGGCCCTTCACTGGGTAGCGGTTCATCACAATCTTTCATTTTTAAGTACGTGACATCTTCGTCTGGGAAGTCAAATCCGACTGATTCTTGATCGTCGATCGGTTGGTGAGCCAAATGATTGGCTAAAATACTTCCTTTGATGGCTTTCTGAGAATGGTATTCGATGTCGTATTCCGATAACAACATCTGCCAACGGGCAATCCTTCCCGTGAGAGCAGGCTTTTCAAAGACGTACTTGATTGGATCCATTTTGGAGATTAACCAAGTAGTGTGACAAATCATGTATTGGCGAAGACGTTTGGCTGCCCAAGCCAGAGCGGAGCAAGTTTTCTCAAGCATCGTGTATCGAGTTTCACAGTCAGTAAACCTCTTGCTTAAGTAGTAAATGGCAGACTCCTTTCTTTTTATTTTGTCTTGTTGGCCAAGTACACAACCCATAGAGTCTTCCAAGACTGTTAGGTAGATGATCAATGGTCTTCCCTCCACTGGAGGAGATAGAATTGGTGGATTCAACAGATATTCTTTGATACCGTCGAAAGCTTTTTGGCAATCTTCTGTCCATACACAACTTTGGTTCTTTCTGAGTAGTTTGAAAATCGGCGGGCATGTCGTGGTCATGAGGGATATGAACCTTGAGATGTAATTCAAACATCCCAAGAATCCTCGGACCTGTTTTTCACTCTTTGGTGAAGGCATTTCTTGAATGGCCTTGACCTTGTCAGGATCAACCTCAATTCCTTTCTGGCTGACGATGAACCCTAAAATCTTTCCTGGGCGAACACCGAATGTGCACTTATTGGGATTCAAGTGGAGTTTGTATTTTCTCAGACGCTCGAATAACTTTGACAAGTGTGTCACATGCTCTTCTTCTGTTTTAGATTTGGCAATCATGTCATCGATGTGCACTTCAATCTCTTTGTGCATCATGTCGTGAAACAGAGTTGTCATGGCCCTTTGATAGGTTGCCCCCGCGTTCTTCAGACCGAACGGAATTACCTTGTGACAAAAGGTGCCCTATGGGGTGATGAATGAAGTTTTCTCCATATCTTCTAGTGCCATTTTGATTTGATTATAGCCCGATAATCCATCCAAGAAGGAGAAGACTTTGAATTTTGTTGAGCTATTTACCAGCATATCAATGTGTGGGAGGGGGAAGTCATCCTTTGGACTTGCTTAGTTCAGATCCCTGTAGTCTACGCACATTCTGACTTTTCCATCCCTTTTCGGAACTGGCACTATGTTAGCTAGCCATTGAGGATATTTTGAGGTTGCAAGAAAACCTGCGTCGATCTGTTTCTGCACTTCCTCCTTGATTTTGATGGCCATATCTGGATGAGTCCTTCTCACTCTTTGTTTTACCGGAGGACATTCTATTTTCAGTGGCAAATGATGTTCCACGATGCTGGTATCCAACCCTGGCGTGTCCTGATAGGACCAAGCAAATACATCTGGAAACTCTTTAAGAAGTTTTATCAAGCCTTCTCTGACAGTTGGACCGAGCAGTGCTCCAATCTTAACTTCTTTCTTTTCTTCTCCTGAACCCAAATTGACCATTTCCAACGGCTCTTTGTGAGGCTCAATTGACCTTTCCTCTTGTTTGAGTAGTCGGGAGATCTCTTCTGGAATTTCTTCATTCTCTTCTTCTTCAGCTTCAAATATCGGGAATTCAAAGTTGGGAGAAGGCATTGGATCGTATGTCTCAATGGGGTTTAAAACAAGAAATTTAGACTTATGGACGACTTTCAGGACATCAACAGCAACCCAGTTGTGACGAACTCCTCTGTGAATCACAAAGTCTGGTATCCTCCTTCTTGGTTTGTCTTCAGAAATAATGCTGATTCCTGGTGGAGTAGGATTATTGGAGCCTTCCTCCCATGCAGAGTTGTCATAAATGAACTCTTCTGTTGTATCTTCCCTAGTGTTTTCACTCTCAAGAAGATCTCCCCATCCAGTTGGCTGGATGTCCTCGTATCTGATGCGAGAGCTTTTGGGAGCAGTTTATTTGACTAGGAAGTCATATTTGCCGCTTGGCTGTCCTAAAGTGTCCCATATTTCTGTGGGAGTGGACGAGTCATCTTCCTCAATGACGTTGACATCAAGAAATGCATAGCTGATGAACTCTTGTCCTGCGACCTTTGCAAATTCACCATTGTGGTGCTGGATATCTTTAGAATGTCCTGAGTAATGATACCATGACTCGGTGGGGACGTGGGTATTCTTTTCAATATTACTTAGCTGATAGGCATTGTTCGGCTGACTCTTTTTCCTCAAGTCTTCTGTGTACGGCTTCCAGATAGGCAAGTCATCCAGGGGATCATAATAGTCGTAGTGGAAGCTGTCTTTCATTAGATTAACTTCCTCTAATGAATTGGATGGAGCACGATATCCTTTGGGATCACAATCTCCATAGATCATCCTGACGTCTGACTCGGTATATATCTCGGGCTCTGCTTTGGAAAGCAAAATGGCATGTGTGCTTCTTCCTGAGAAGTATAACCGTCCTTGTTGAGATAAGACTTCCACTCCTCATCTGTGATGGTGTGTACTTCTTGAGACACTGGGTGGAGGAATCCTCCACTGCGGAAGAAATCCTGAATGGGACGAAAACTTTCGTCCTTCTTTGTACTCTAGGCACAAGTTGAAGAGAAACCAAGACCTTTCTTTGTCTTGTTATCCGTAGGAATTACAATCTTTCCCCGTCCTTTTGTGTCATTACTCTTGATTACTTCGAGAGCATCCTTGTATGAGGAAATCGATGTTCCTTTTTCTGGTTGATTCTCATTGCTCACTGAGAGTGCTTGGAATTGAGTTCCCACAACCTCTTCTGGTTCTACACAAGAGAATGATGTTAAGTTACTCATGATTAAGGCTTGCTCTCCGTAGACTGTGACTAACTTTTCATTCTTGACGAACTTCAGCTTTTGGTGAAGTGTGGAAGTGACTGCCCCAGCTTCGTGTATCTAAGGTCTCCCTAATAAACAACTGTATGCTGCCCGGATGTCCATGACCTGGAAATTGACTTGGAAAGTGTGAATACCGATGGTTATGGGAAGATCGACTTCACCGATAACTGTTTTTCTAGACCCGTCAAAGGCTTTGACAATGATCTCACTGCCTCTCATCGGGGCTCCTTGAAATGATAGTCGTATCAGAGTTGATTTTGGCATAACATTCAAAGATGATCATGTGTCCACCAGTACGCTAGCTAAGGCATCGTCTTGGCAGTTGACTATAATGTTGAGCGCCATATTATGGTTCTTGCCTTCTTCCGGCAGTTCTTCATCACTGAATCCCAAGTTGTTGCAGGAAGTGACGTTGGATATGATGCTGTCAAATTGTCCTACTGTCACATCTTGTTCCACGAAGGCTTGCTCTAAGACTTTCTATAGAGTTTCCCTGTGAGCTTTTGAACTAAGCAGGAGAGATAGCACAGAGATTTGAGATGGAGTTTGCAACAATTGGTCTACAATATTGTACTCGTTTTTCTGGATGAGCTTCAGCATCTCATCATTGTTCTTTATAAATTCTGGATTACTGGATTGACCGGCTTGTTGAGTAGATATCACAACTTTGATGTCTATCAGGATTCCCATCAGTAGTGCTAATCTGTTGTGTAGCTTCATCCAGGTAGATTGGAAGCCACCAGTGGTCCAACAGATGTTGAACTGTTCTTTGTACAAGCGCACACCTTTGGTCATCTTTACAGCATTCTTCACAGTCTTAATAATCATGTGAAGCCAGAAAACCGAGCCTGACCTGCTTAGCATGTAATTCTACTAGACTGGTATTCATCTAGCGTATGTCAAAGATCTGAACCATATTGACTTGATGGTCATTTCTTTCATGGTAGTCTTGGATCCATCCGAGATCCATCTGACATTGGAGGGCCTCTTGTATAAAAGATCATCCCTGATTATTTGTTGAACAGATCGGACAAGTGATGTAATCGTGCTGTGGCAGATTATAATATTGACTCTGTCTTGAATGCATCGCAACCAAATTGATGTTCATCGCAAGAATGTTGTGGTTCTGAACAATGTCGGGATGTGCGTGGGTCATGTTTACTTCACAAATCCTGTGATCCTAAATCCATCCCAGATCCATTTGTTCTTGTAGAGCTGCTTGCACTACGGAACACCCTTGATTATTCTTTGAGCAGATATCACACTGGTGATAATTGTGAGACGGCACATGACCATACCCGCTCTGTCTACAATGCATCTTCACCAGATTGGTTCCCAATAGGAGTACATCGTGAATTTGATAACTGCAGCTAGATTCTTCCTCTATTAAATTCACTGCAGTCTTCTCATGTTGTGGCAATGAATTCGTCTGAACATTTAAATTAGTATCTTTGAAAGATAATATCCTGTTCCTGACAAGCTTCTGTACATCAGACTTGAAGCTGAGACAATTATCAATGTTGTGCCCCGTTCCTCCTTGATGGTAAAGGCAAGTTTGGTCTGTTTAAAACCAAAAAGGTGGATTTTATGGTACTGTAAGAGGAGTCCTGGTTTGGACGTTCCCGTTAGTCAGTAAAAGTGGAAATAGTTATGCGTATAACATCAGTATAGGGTCAAACCCTAATGGTCATGTCGTACGATTATTGTTGTTGTACTATGGAAGAGCCTGCTGAAAAGGCTGTTGCGGCCTTTGCTGATACTGTTGCTGACTTGGTTGGCTCTGAGCAACCTGAGATTGATAAGTCGGAGCTGGCGTTGGGTTGATAGCGGGAGTTACCGCCGCTACTGGTTGATACTTTCGTCTTTGTTTTCCCAGAGAGATATTACTGATATCCTGCTCTTTCTTCTTTTGGATTGCACTACCGTATCTCTTGGTACTACTAGATGGCTCTGCATCTTTGACCAATCGTCCTTCTCGAACCGCTTTTTCAAGGCATACTCCCATGTTCACCATTTCAGTGAAGTCACTGGGCGCGATGGCGACCATTCGATCGTAATAAAATGAGCTTAAGGTTTTCAAGAAGATATTTGTCATTTCCTTTTCCTCGAAAAGGGAATAAATCTGAGCGGCAATTTCACACCATCTCTGAGCATATTCTTTGAAAGTTTCTTTGTCCTTTTATGAGATTGCTCTGAGCTGATCCTTATCTAGTGCCATGTCCAAATTGTATTTATACTGCTGAACGAAGGCTGCCCCGAGATCTCTGAAAGTACTGATCTTGGTGCGGTTTAAACCCATGTACCATTTGAGTGCGACACTGGTTAAACTGTCTTGGAAGTAATGGATCAGTAGTTGTTGATTTTCTGTCTGAGTTGACATTTTTCGAGCGTACATCACCAAATGACTTTGAGGGCAAGAGTTGCCTTTTTATTTTTCAAAGTCAGGCACCTTGAATTTGTGCAGTATCTTTACATTAGGGACCAGACAGAGGTCTGCAGCGTCCTTTCTGAATAAGTCTTGACCGCGAATGGAATGCAGTTCCTTCTGCATTTCCAAGAATTATTCCTGGAACTCATTCATCCTTTCGTACATGTCTTCGTTTCCATCGAAAATTGCTTGTGGAACCTGTCCTTCCGGGACAGTGTGTACCACTGGTTGTGGTATAGACATTATAGCGGTGACTCTTGGTGCTTCCATTCCCTGAAGTTTGTAACCTTCAGGAGTTGCTATTGTAACCCTTGCATCTTCATTTTCCCGAAATTTGTAACCTTCAGGTCCAACGGTTCCTACTATGGTTTCTGGGTCTTCGGTGACCGGTGGAATATATCCTCCAGGTACAAAGTTGAGAGGCATGCCCCAGGGGCGACCTTTAGGCATGTTGTACCGAGGATGACTCTCATGTGTCTCCATTATGGGCGTAGATGTAATCTCTGAGATTACAGTCTTTTGATGTCGCTGCTCCTGAGCTGCTGCCAGGGATTGCATGTCACTGTGAAGTTTTTCCAAACTTTCCTTCAGAGCGTCGATTTCTTCTCTCAGCTCTCTGTTCTCTTCCTTGAGATCGTCCATTTTCTTTTGTCGATTGGCCAGAGTATTGTATGAGTGAGACAGTTTGACTCTAGAATTGTGACACATACGTGAGGCTCAAAGATAAGAAAAATGTGTTATGTGGTGATGATGAATGATATGCAATGACATATATATTTTTTAGTTTTTGTTTTAATCAAAAAGAAACTTTAACAAATAGATTGCAAATATCACACGGTGGGGGAGACCCCTTTTATTGAATTCGAAAGATTGCAGTATTTTACAAGGAAAAGTACAGTATTTTACAAAGTGCTGTAAAGGAAATGTCTAAGCTCATGGATCCTGAGTTCTCTCTGAAGAGAGCTCAAATGTCGGTTCCTGTAATTTCCTTTTCTTTGATTGAGGCTCTTCAGCTGTTGTTAGGTTGTCAGTCATTTGCCAAGTGAAAGGAGCAAGCAAATTTCTTCGGTCTTCCTGACTTTCTATAGAATACTACTCCAATATCTCAATCAGAGCATCCTTCTCCTTTAACAGTTTCTAAATCATGGTACACTCCAAATTGAGGATTTGGTATTTGTTTTTCCAAGAGCTTTTCTCACGTTGAACTTATTGAGAGCGACCTGGAGTTTTTCCGCATCAGACATGAAATAAAGGACAGATTCCTTTAATGGAAAAACTTCTTGACGAGGGTAAGGCATCCTCAACTTGAGGGCTCTAGTTTGCACCCAGTGGAGATAAGGTTCCATGGAGGTACAGTTTGGTCTTCCCAGAGACTCTCTGCCTTTCCTGTGAATATGTTGCCAGGCATGCACTATTTCCTTCTTTAGTGCCCTGTCGTTTTCTCCTTCCTTGAAGAAAAGACCTTCTATATGAACATTATGTGGGATATTCTTCATCGGTATCCGAGTTGACGGCGAGCTAAAATTGGATGATAGTTGATTCCTCCTTTAGTTCCAATGAGGGGTACATTAGGGAAATTTCCGCATCTGTCTATGATCTCTATCCCTTCGTAAATCCGATTGTGCCAATCTATGTCAGAGTTGGTAAGAGACATAATCCTTTGTGACCAACGTAGAGTACTCTTGTGATCCCAAAAAGTAGCAGACTTGGGTAAATGGGAAATGAACCATTTGTAGAGTAAAGGTACACAACATGTGATTATTCCTCTGCTATACAAATTCCTTAAGTGTACAGAATGATAACATCTGCGAGCAAGGTTGGTACAGGGTTTCCTATCAAGAATATCTTAACAGCATTGGTATCGACGAAGTTGTCGATGTTTGGAAAGAGGAATAACCCATATATGAGCAGAACAAAGACGTCTTCGAAAGCAGTTATGTTTCCTATACTGGCAAAGTATAGAGCTTTCTCCATCAGGAATTAAGCTGGTAAACCCTGGATTCCTCCTTTAGTGGTTATGTGAGTCCCAACCTCTAACTTGTCCAAAGAGATTGCTCTTGCAATGGTTTGATTCTTTGGAATTTCTTCCAGTCCATAAAATGGAGCTTGATCAGTGATAGGTAAATCAATCAGATGGGAGTACTCTTCCAGTGTTGGTGCAAGTTGGTAATCCGGGAAAGTGAAGCAGCGGTAAACCGGATCGTAGAACTGAATAAGTGTAGATAGGATTCCTTCAACCACGTTAACCCTTAACAGAGACAACAGTCCTCCGTGCTTAGCTCTAAAAGCCTCGGGATTGGTAATCATCCTTGCCAATTTCCTTAAGTCTTCTAGTATCGAAGCCTTGAAGGTGTACTTGTGCGTCTTTCTTCTAACGAAATCCATAACGCAACCTCAAATATTTGCAATATTGTTTTAGTTTATTTTGAAAAAAATATATTTTTTCTTGTTTGAAAAGAGTTTTTTAGATGAATGCATGAATGCTGCACACAAAAACATTTGAAAACATGGGTTCAAGGGTTCGACGTCACGAGCATGGAGTCATGGCTCTACCCATCCCCAAAGGTTGTACTATTTTGGTCAATTTTTGTACTTGTAGAATGGGTTCTAAGGTTCCCAAAATCATTGACCCCTCCTAGGGATATCAACAGCAAGCTGATTCACTCGAGCGAGCTGTTATATCCTAAGATGAATCTCATTTGAGTGTAGTATCGTGTATCAACTATTCCCGATAGTCACCGCACTACCAAATGGTCATATGGTTAATGTCTACTAAATCCTTAGGGTCATGGGTACCACATGGGAAAGACAATGCTTTCACGACAATCGGTCGTTCAACATCGATACTTCCTCATGGGTACCTCGACTGATTCGGTGGACTGCCAAGTTAGCTTGGTCGGGATTCACTCTCTATAAGTGTTTCCTAGATATGCCACCACTTATCTTAATGTTCTCTCAAACTTTCCACATGCGTATCGCATTCCCAAATAGTAATAATGATATATATATATATATATATATAGTATAGTACAGAAAATGCCAAACAACCTAGACCTCTTAGGAACTCTAATCCTAAATTCTCCCCAACAGAGTCGCCATTTTTCTGCAGCATGCGATTTTTGTCGGTGACGCGGCCACCTTACCCGCAATAGTTGGAATTGGGTGCTACTTTCTGATTTCTTATTTATCCTATGAAGCTGGAAAGGAAAGGGAAGATATCTAAAACTAACCTTGCACGCAAATGTTTTCTTTAACAAATGCTAAGAGATTGGGGGGTCCGGGGTCATATTATACAATGGGAAGTTGTCAATTAACCAGCATATATATGGTTATCCATAGATCGTTTCTGGCATGTTTCTCTATTATCTACTTACTGGTGTTTATCTGTTATAAATTGGAAAAGTTTCTCCTTTGGGAGTGTTGAGAGAGTATTTTTGTTGTTTTCGGGTTTTTTCGACGATTTTGGTAAGGTACTGGACCTAAAGTTTTTTATTTGTGTGCTCGCTAAGATTTCTCAATCTTATGCCTACGTATTCCCGTAAAGATAACAGGAAAATCAGAGCAATCATAGTTCCTCCTATTCTATGGGAGGAAAGATGTTTGGTGTCTTGTTCAAAGCCCAAGATTGAAGCTAAATGAGTATATGTGTGTCTTGTTCAAAGCCCAAGATTGAAGCTAAAGGTTTGACTGAGAGAGAATTTGTCATCTCTAAAGGGAGATATTTCACCTATTCATCACAGTTGTTGGGTAACTGATTATAAAGGAGAATTACTTTAACTGGACTGTATGGAATCCAGCAATATAATTTCCTTTAAAGGGAATTGTCCAGAAGGAGGAAACTTTAACTCAGTGTAGAGCAATGCCATTTCTTCTTAGGGATCTTCCATGCTAAGAGAGGGACATTGGCTTAGATGTAAATAATCCAGAGGCTTGCCACTTACAGCAATTAGATGAAAGAGGAAGTTTACCAGGATAAAAGAGGGACCAGAACTTGGATTTTTTAATCAACAAGTGTGCCACTTATAGCAGTTATCTGGGATTAGGGTTTTTTTTATTGTCTATTTTGATGTGTGATGTACAGAGAAATGTCTTCCTACAGAGAAATCTTGATTTCCTCTGAGGGGATGTTAGTTTTTATGTGCTTTGATCAAATCCCAAGGTTGAAGCAAAAAGGTTGACTCTGTTTAAGGAGTTTTATATCTGTCTTGTACAAAGCCCAAGATTGAGGCTAAAAAGAATTGACTCTCCCAGGGAAAGTTTTGTCTGTCTTGTACAAAGCCCAAGATTGAGGCTAAAAGAATTGACTCCACTGGGGAGAGGTTTTATCTGTCTTATACAAAGCCCAAGCTTGAGGCTAAAAGTTATTGACTCAGCTGGAAAATATTTTATCTGCCTTGTATAAAGCCCAAGATTGAAGCTGAATCTGCTGAGGGAAAATCATTATACAAAGCCTAAGAGGAGGCTGGTTGGGGAATTTCTTATATGAAGCCTAAGAGGAGGCTAGCTTCTACTGAGGATTATTGAGATCCAAAGACAGGTCCAAATTGAGGAATTAACTCTTGCTGAGGAGTGAAGAAGAGTTGAAATATCAGATGCCTTGAGGTTCTGATTTTTCTGAGGGTTTATTGGTGGTAATTTGACCCTAACTGGGGAATTTAGAATGAGAGTTTAAAGATTGAGTTTTAGAACCTATAGAGGTTTTAACTTTGTTGGATATAGATGAAGTGATCAGGGTTTCTCCTTTTCCTTTAGGAGATTTGAGGGTTTCTTTGAGATCCAAGAGGAGATGAGACTTTCCAAGTCTACTGGTATGGATAGGTTAACTCTTAGTTAGAGGATGATCTTTGTATGATGCCCAAGAGGAGGCTGATGATGTAAGGGATGAGAATCAACCCTAAACTGGTATGATGTTCTGAAATTCTGACTCTCTAGAGGATTGAACTAGCAAAAGATGACTAGGTTCTGTCCTATACCTGTAGGAGGTCTTCGGGTCCTTGTACTAAGCCCAAGAGGAGTCTGAGAACTTCTAAGAAGCCTGAGGGTCCTTGTACTAAGCCCAAGAGGAGGCTAGGTATTCTTTTAGGAAGCCTGTGGGTCCAAGCCAGAGAAAAGTTCAAGAAAGGTTTCACTGGAATAATCCTTTCTTTAGTGAACAGTTCTAGGGTTTGAAGAAATTCAAAAGAGGTTTCACCGGGAATTAGTCCTCTTTAGGGAAATGAATTTACTGTACAAATATTTCTAAGTTGTGATAGTCTTGAGAAAACTTTCACCGGGAATAATGCCTTTCTCTGTTCCATATTGTATAAGCCCAAGAGGAGGCAAGACTGTATCTGGAATTTCCTATGGGGAACTAGTTTTTAATTGTGTTGAAATGGTAACCACTGGTTTGATCTAAACCTAGACCTAATTGCTAGGGAAAACTCTAAGTAAGTATATACAGGCATATATATACAGATGAAATATATAAGCAAGTATGTAAAAGATAATGGTAGAACTTACAGTTGTACAAGCTCCAGCATTGTAACCACAGCTGTATAGTTAGTTATTCAAGAAATTGAAGAAAGTTTTGATAAAACTTAGAATTTGAATCTAAATCAAAAGGAAAGTTTGTTGTAAAAGGAAGTTTGGGGCTAATACTTAAAGAGAGGCCCAGATGAACTCTTTTGAAAAAGCGACGATTGCGTCGTAGTTTTGAAAATTACAGAGGGGCTTATATAATAACTGAGGCCCAAATTGTTTTATTTACAAAGGGATGGGACTTACACTCTACTAAGAGGCCCAAAAGTATTTTAAAAAGAAGAGAGAATGGGACTTATAACTCAGGGAGAGGCCCAGATGAAAAACAGTGATCGCACTATTGTTTTTGAAAACCGCGTAGGGACTTATACAATGACTGAGGCCCAAATTGTTTGTGTGTGACAAGGGATGGGTCTTAAACTCTATTAGAGGCCCAAAAGTGTTTTGAAAAATGTTTATGGGGGTGAAAATGATCAAAACCCTAATTTGATTGAAAATTACATTTTAATTTGAACAAAAATCATTTAAAATGATCAAAATTATCAAACATGTGTAAAAAGCAAGTTGTGATCTTGGATAAATGTTTGAAAAAACATATTTCATTCATAGAATGACTTGAAAATCAATTGAATTTGAAAGATCAAGAGAAAGAATTTATTTAAAATGTTTAAAAATAATTAAAAGGAATTATTTTCAAAAAATTCAAAATATATTAAATAAATAATATCCTTTTGATTTTTTTGTGGAATAAAATACTTTAACATATTTGTGAATTTTGAAAAAAAGAATCATTCAAAAATGATCGAAATTGAAAGAGAAATTAATTTTTAAAGTTATTAAGAAATTGTGAAAAAAATGTGAAAAGAATAAGTGGTAAAAAAAATGAGATGGTCCTCCCATGCTTTGAACCCACGCCCTGGGGGTGGAGGGTTTAAAATTTTACCAACTGAGCCACGTGCGTTGGCTGATAGAGAATGGAAAGGGTAAATAATATGTGAAACTCTCTTTGGAAAATGGTTCAAAAAAATACCAAAAGGTCTAGAGCGAGGGGGATTCGAACCCCAGACCCTTTGCTCGCTACACACACAAAACTAGTTGATCAACCACTGGGGCGCAATGCCAATTCAAATATATAGTGGCAATGAAATAATATATAGTAAAACTATATTTGATTCTGAAGAATGGCGCCATGGCCATCACCTTCAGCTTCATCATCTTCCTCAAATTTTTAAAATCGTATCTCCATTAATACGCAACCATTTTGGATTATTTAAAAACGAAACATATCTTTTTTTTGAACAAGGAATTGAATGGTATTACTCAATTTTATTTAAGTTCAAAGAATTGAAAGAAAATTGTTTGAAATCGTATGAACCCTAAAAAGAGAATTTAAAATGAAATTTCATATGTACAAGATATGAAGCAATTGATTGAGGGAAAATGATCTATAAACTATCAGAAATGCGTTGATAACTTGAAAGGATGTTTATGATGCATGAATTAATGAGTTCAGTTTTGATGAAGCTAACCCTGCAAGTGAGAATCGAATTCTCTGTTGGAGATGTTACATATGTGTTCTGATGATCTGGATAGCTTCCTTGACCCTCAAGGATGGTGTTCCAATGTTGAGACTGGATTGAAACCTTCTGAATCACTTGACACGACTCAATCTGCAGCTTTGACGCAAAGTTGAGCAAAAGGATGGTGACTTGAAGATTTTGATGTTACAGATGGAATGTAAGTGTTTAGATCACTTCTATATGTTGTATATGAGGTGTGTGAACCATTGATTTGAGTTGCATTGATCTCCAACTCAAAACCCGATAGTGCCTTCTCAAGAAAAATGGAGTTTTTGTGTTTAAGGAAATGAAAGAAAGCTATGTTGTAAGTTGCTTTGGTGTGTTTGTAAACATCAGAAATGAGCTCTATTTATAGGTGAATATATTTGTCAAGCATGAACAGTTGGAACTTGAAGGATAAAAACTGAATTCAATGGTCTTGGCTTGGCATAATTGCTTCTTACACAAGGTACAATGGTTGTCCCAAATAGCTCAGCTATGTATTGACTCAATCCATATTCTGCAGTCCTTTTAAATGTTGTTTATTAAAGCATTTTAACTACAAGGAGTGTGAATCTTGACTATGCACTATTTCACATTATTACCCTTTGAATTCAAGGCATATATGCCAAAACTCATCAATTCAAAATGAGAAATTTCTTGGCATCTCAGCCTAATTTTGCAGGTTTGATCTGAGTTATGATGATCATATTGAATGGATTTGGCTCTTCTAATCATTGCCCCTTGACTCAAAATCGTGTATGGCAAGTTACTACTCAAACTATTATGAAAACAGTTGCAACAATGCCTCTTGTGGCAGCCATAACTCTTGGCTCAAGTTAAGTTGTTTCATGCCAATGAACTCTTTGGATTATTGGCAACATGTATAACAACTTTGATGTTCACATTTGAGATTGATTCTTCATGTAACTAGGTGTAAACATCTCCCAAGTTTTGGTGTTTTACCTAAAATCTGTCTTGGACAGAATTTTGTCTAAGTGTTGAAAAAAAGAAGCATTTTCATGTTTTTGTGATTTTGATTCAACCATAACTCAGAATCCATGATGATTTGGAATAAGATGTAGTTGACATATTTGAAGTATGTCATGTGAACTTCCATTTGAGCTTTGGATTGAAGCAAATGACTTTGTGGTTTGGGAGTTATGACCTTGCAAAGTTGGTACCAAATCACCTTTGTTCCATAACTTAGAAAATTTTAAGTTTTCTATGGTTGCCCCTTTTGCAAGAAACCTCACTTTTCTTGATTTTTCTTGATGAATGATGATCAAAACCATGCATAACATTGTTTTTGACTTAGTGGAGCCACATTTGTGGAAAAATCCAAAAAGTCAAACTTAATTTTAGGCACAGTTGACTTTTTGTCAGATGAAATTTAAACTGTGTGATCCTCTATGCAATCAAGTTCTTTCCCTAATTCAAACCTAATGGATGGATTCCATAGATGTTTTAGGGTGTCTTGAATCATGTCCCAAGATTTAGGAACATGTATTTGTCAAAATTCAAAGATACAGTTGACTTTTTCTTTAAAACCCTAATTTTGGTCCTGATGAAATTGAAACTTGTGAATCAAGCTTCTTGGATCAATCCATGATTGTAAATGGATCAATGTGGTGTATTTGAGGCCCTCAAATCATGTCTTAAGGTCTTGGTTCATGTTTTGTCTCAAAAGTTAACTTAGGGGAGAATTAGGTCAAGAAACCCTAATTCTTGATTTTTGATGAATGCTTCCCCTGAGGTTGTTTTGACTTGGTGATTGGATTCATGAGGTCCATTTAAGTTTCTTGGATCATTTTTTGAGGTATTGGATCATTGTTGAAGCGGTAAAGCGGCAAGCAAAAATATTTATTTTTGGAAGAATTCCCTCCGGGATTTATGTCGTGTCCACAAAGATCGGTTCGAGGGAAAGAATGATGTTCAACAATCTCTCGCGTTAATGAGTTTGGATTAAAATGGTTTAAACATAGAAACAGAAAAGTAAATATCAACATAAAAAGAATTCATTAATCAGAGAGAAAAGACTTATCAAGCATGTATATATTCCACTCATCACAAACTTAAACCTATCGACCAGTTACACTCAACTTACAATACTCCTCAATATCACCCGGTATCGTTCACATCACATGTCCATCTCTGGAACACTCAACCATGTTACCTTCATCGGCACTCTCGCACCCAACTCAAGACATGGAGGCATTAAGTTTCACACCCATACGGATTGTTAGCCTTAAATCTATCTCTAGAGTTCAGAAACTAACAGATAATTATCCTTAATCGAAGTTTGTGAAGTTTATCTCTAACACGACCCAAACCCCGCGCATTTAAGCAAAAATCAAGAACAATCACCAATAGAGATTTGTAAGGAAAATTAAATATAATGCCATGGGCGACAAATGTACATAAGATCAAAGTACAAACATATACAAACCCAACAAAGAAGAAAGACATGAAGAAAATCAGAAATGAACCAAACACTTCACGGATTGTCAGAGTTGATCGATGAGAAATCCACCTCGGATCATCCACGTGCAAGCTTCCATGATGTTTTCTAATCTAATCTACTGAAAAATGAAGTTTGATGGAGTTGGGATCACAAAACCCCAAAACCATCCTCTAAAAATTGTGTTTTTGGCCCTTTAATGGTGTTTCTGCCCGTCCAGTTTTGCACGGCGGTATTCTGGGTCACCCGGCGGCGAAAGGCGGCTTATTTTGTAAGTTCCAGTATTGTTCTGGAGCACCCGATGCTGCTTTGACCGCCCGGCACTGCTTCGCCCGGCGCTGTTAAGGCACAGCTGACAGTAGACAACAATAAAACAGCACTGTTTTGGCCATAACTTTTGAACTGTAACTCCATTTTTCGCCCGGTTTGAAGTGCTGGAAAGCTTATTCAATGCTCTATACAACAATGGCAAGATATCCTTGATTGAATACCTAAATAAATAAATATAAATCAATTAAACTCAATGATATTTACACGATGACGCAATATATACACTATAACGTAAAGTAAACATATTTACAAACAAAGAGGGGTTTATTCGAACGTTTGTAACAAAAAGTATCGATAAGTGAAACAAAACTTATATACAAAAATAGCTACAATTTGCACTTATCACTCATGCCCAGATGAAAATTTTCATCTGGAGGCCTTGGTCGACCAAAACCCTAATTTGGTGACACTGGCGATTTTGAGGCTTGATCAGCTTGAGATGTTGCACTCTTGTGCTTGATTCTTGATATGGAAGACCTTTTGGCCCTTCATGGATGTTTAAGAGATTTAGACAAGTTGAAGATCATGTCATTTCTTGATTGATCTTTTGTCTAAGTGTTTTGAGAGGGCTCAAAACCCTAATTCTTAGTTGAGGTGAATGCTCAACAGTCCTTGAGGAGATTGATGAGGTATGATGGTACATCCATATTATGGTAATGATTTGCACAATGATGAGAAATCTTGGTGGTCAAAATTTGGGGTATGACCCCTACCATGCTTAAAGATTGTATTGAATTCGCTAAAAGATGTCAAGAATGCCAAATGCATGCAGGCATTCAACATGTTCCTGCAAGCGAACTACATTCCATAGTGAAGCCTTGGCCCTTCAGGGGTTGGACTTTGGATTTAGTTGGGGAAATTCGACCAGCATCGTCCAAAAGTCAAAAATACATTCTGGTGGAAATAGACTATTTCACTAAGTGGATTGAGGCTATACCATTGGTAAATGTGGATCAGGATGCAGTGATCAAATTCATCCAAAAACACATTATTTACAGGTTTGGAATCTCAGAAACTATTACAACTGATCAAGGGACAGTTTTTACTGGTCAAAAGATGCAAGAATTTGCTAAAGAAATGGGGTTCAAACTTTTGAAATCCACACCTTATTATGCTTAGGCTAATGGTCAAGTCGAAGCAGCAAATAAGGTAGTGATTGGGTTAATTAAAAAACATGTGGGGAAAAAGTCAAGAAATTGGCATAAGACATTGGACCAAGTTTTGTGGGCTTGTTGAACCTCCCCTAAGGATGCTACAAACATTACACCTTTTCGACTAACATATGGTCATGATGTTGTGTTACCAGTCAAAATCTAATTACAGTCAACCAGAATCTAGAGACAACATGAGTTCCCGTCTGAATGCTATTGGAACATGATGTTGGACGAATTAGTTGACTTGGATGAAGAAAGACTGAATGCCTTAGAGTTATTAAAAAGGCAAAAGAAAAGAGTAGAAAAGTCATATAATAAAAAGGTGAAAGTTAAGTTATTTTTGACAGGAGATGTAGTTTGGAAAGTGATTTTGCCCATGGATCAAAGAGATAAAACCTTGGGTAAGTGGTCTCCTAAGTGGGAGGGCCCTTTTCAAATTAATCAAGTTTTCTCAAATGGCGCATATGAAGTCGAAGAGTTAAATAAAGATAGAAGAATCTTGAAAGTAAATGATAAATATTTAAAGAAATATAAGCTTGCACTTTATGAAGTAAACATAAATAAGGAATAATTCATGCAAAGGATAATCGAAGCCAAGATGGGGATCAAAATAAATGGTGGCCAAAGTGGCTAAGTCATTACAACAAATGCCACGAATGGCTTAAAGTTACAACTAGGAAAATAAGTTTATTAACAATCAAATTAAAATGGGAGAGAATTCTTCATCTTCTAATATTTTGACTTTTGAAGTGTCAAGCGCCACTCACAGATAGTTTTGTTGGTCGAGAGGTCATCAATTTCCTTTCTAAGTTTTTGAGCTCCTTCGACATAATGCATCCCGACTTGAAGTTCTTTGGCCGCTTTTTCATGATCAAACTTCAGAAGTTTGACTTTGCGTTCCTTGGCCTGAGAAATTTTGGTTTGCAATTCTTTGATCTGTTGCTCCCACGCTTTGACATTCTTGTCGCAAGTTTCAATTTCCCTCTTATTTAGTTCAGAGCCCTTTTCCAACACTGCAACCTTTGTAGTGGATTCAGTGGTTGCATCCCATTCAGCCGGTTGGGTCCCTGATTTGTTCTGAATTTTATTCGAAATATCTTTGAGACGGTTAAGATCAGCAACAACAATGTCAATCAGCGATCCCAATTCCATTATGGCGTCTGCAACCTCTGGAGGAACCTCTTAGACATTGACTTGTTTTAAGATATTTTTTGATACCAAAACAAGCTGAAGTGTCTTTCTTTAAAAGTTGGAACAAGTCAGCATTGAAGACCTTCCCTTTAATTTGGGGAAGCAAGTCATCCTCAAGTTTGTTGCCAGATTGATCGTCTGATGCAGTCGAAGTGCTAGTTCTTTTGTTAGTCCAATTGAATCTGGAACTAATCATAGCCTTTAGATATTCAAATGGTCTTTGCACCTTCAGGTGTAACGCCCTTTTCTACCCCATAATTATCGCATCGGAACAAACATGAAATCATAGTAGAATAAGAATCACCTCAAAGGGTGCACATTTCTCAATAAGTTCAAATCAACAAAATTGCTCCGTAAACAATGGGTTTTCCTCAAAATAACTCAAAATGCCTTCAAAGGGCAGCAGAACCATCATAACCACAAAAATCCCACAAAAGGGTTTATTAAAATGAACCATAGTCATCAAATAATTAATAAAATAACAGCCATATAAAACTCAACATGGTTCGACTCGACGACCCAACCCGATGTTACACTATCAGAGTAAGACCCTCTACATCGACCAAAATGCAAATAACTTCAAAAGTCCTCGAAAGCATCCACAGTTAATCCTGATCACCTACACGTTACCCACGTGGAAGTAACATTCAAACATGCAGGGTGAGTAATACAATTCATTATAATCAATATAAAATAGGATATGCATAAAAATGGCGTCATCATCATATACAACATTATCAGAGTCATCACAGTCAAACATCAAAGTACGACATCATAAATCACAACAATATGCCACATAAATGCAATGCACGACAAGACTCATGCATGTGGTACCAATCGTCACAATTGATGGACACTTAGGCCATCACCCTCCAAATATCCCCGTCAATAGGATCGGTTCCACACAAGAACCGGAGCACGTCATAAACCACTTCACATCCACACAATGGGATGGAAGCCACAATAGACCGAAGTCTAACCTCATCATCACTGGACCGAAGTCCTAACATCATCATCAAAATATGCTATGAATGCATCATCCACAACGTCATAATCATCATCATCAATAAAGTCATCACGTGCATCATCATTCATCAAAATCTCATATTCGTCATATCGTCATTTATTCATCAAAACATCATGCATCATCATCTTATCAGTATCAACATAGATTATGCTAATTCGCATCAGTATTTAATCATCAAACATCGGTACAAACAGCTCAAAATCATCAATACACTAGTGGTAATTCATATCATCACTTAAATCATCAAGCATCATATATAATAGCTCATAATCATCAATATACATCGCGGTAATTCATATCATCAATTAATCATCAAACATCACAAAATCATCGTCATATGATCATCAATAACATCAGGGTTCAGCAATCACAACTTCATAACACCACTAATTCAACAACGACATCTATCATACGTATATCATCACAATTAACCTCAATTCCTCATAGTTTAGACAATGGAAAAATACTCCATACTACTCTTTTGGTTTCACTAAAAAGTAGTTCATCGCGTTAGCTTTCCAACGCTTTGAACGGGACCTTAATCGAACTTATGGATCAAACGTTATGATCAAAACCGTATCTGGACCCAAAGCTTCCTAGCTGTGATGGAACTGCATGGCGGCCGCCGTAAGCCTTATGGCGCTCGCCGTTTACCTACAGAATGCAGATTTTGCATTTTTCATCGTTGGAGGCCTTCCGGACCTCCGATTTTGATTCCGCAAAAAGTCTCAGTTTCGTAATTCAAAATCCTATGACTGTATAACATTTATAACAGCATATGACACTTATTTTAGCGATACAACCATCATATTATCAACAATTTCTATATCTCATTCCATCCATTTTCCCGTAAAACACTCCCAAAACAGTCCTGAAACATCAAGGCAATCAAAGGCATAAAACCTACGACTATTAGGTCGGTTAATTTCACTATTCTAACTCGAAATACCTAAACCTTCACAAATTCTCAAGATTCCCATAAACCCCATAAATCCCTTTCTCATACAAGATCCCACATATCATCAAAGAAGGATTTGGCTCGAAGGCTTATTTTTACCCGAATCAATTCAACCCTTAATAATCCATCATCGATCCTCAGAAATACCTCTAAATCATCAATAACTCATAAACCCTTCAAAAACCCCAAAAACCTCAAAAATCCACTTTAAACACATCACTTCCTATATTGAAAACAATGAAAGGCAATACTCACCGAAAATTCACAAATATTATATTTAAATAAATTAAATAAATATTCTTACAAATTTGGGGTGTTACAACTCTCCCCCACTTAAATAATTTTCGCCCTCAAAAATTACCTCAAGGAAATAGAGTCGGATACGACTCCCTCATCTGATCTTCACATTCCCCGGTCCAACTTTCGCCATCTGATCCACCCCACAACACCTTCACCAAAGTTATGTCTTTACCCCACAGTTACTTCATCTCTCAACCGTCAATCCGCAAAGGTAAAGTTTCCACTGTCAGGTTATCCCTCACTTGTACATCATCCATCTGAATCACATGCGACGAATCCGAAATGTACTTCGTCAACTGAGACACATGGAACACGTCATGCAAATTCGCAAGTGACGGCGGTAAAGCAATTCGATAGGCTACCTCTCCTATCCTCTACGAGATTTGATACAGACCAACAAAATGTGGAGTGAGCTTCCTAGACTTCAAAGCTCAACCCACACTAGTCACTGGCGTCACCCTCAAAAACACACGATCTCCCTCTTGGAACTTAAGTGTCTTCCTCCTCTTATCATGGTAGCTCTTCTGACGACTCTGCGAATCTCTCATCCTTTTTTGGATCATCTTACTCCCCTCAGTCGTCCCTTGCATAATTTCGGGTCCAAGTACAGCACTCTCGCCCGACTCATACCAACACAAATGATTTCTACACCTTCTCCCATACAAAGCTTCATAGGGCGCCATCCTAATACTAGCATGAAAATTGTCGTCGTAGGTAAACTCGATCAACGGAAAATGACTATCCCACGATCCACCTTGATCCAACACACAAGTTCTCAGTAAAATCCTATAAAGACTGGATAGTCCCCTATGTCTGTCCATCCGTCTGCGGATGATAGGCAGAACTCAACCTCAACTTAGTACCCAAAGCATCTTGCAAACTCTTCCAAACCTCGACGTAAATCTCGAGTCTCTATCCGATACAATACTCGATAGTATCCAATGCAACGTCATAATTTCCTCAATATACATCTCAGCTAGCTTCTGCATAGAATGGTAAATCTTCATCGGTAATAAATGAGCCGATTTAGTTAATCTATCCACAATCACCCAAATAGAATCATTCCCTCTTAGCAGTCCTCGGCAATCCTGTCACAAAATCCATGGAAATACTATCCCATTTCCATTCTAGAATATTCAACGGTTGCTTCACACCCAACAACTTCTGATGTTCGATCTTCAACTTCTGACAAGTCAAACAAGCATAAGCAAACTCGGCAATATCCTTCTTCATATAATACTTTTCTCAATCTCTGGAACATCTAGAACACACACTCTATCTCGAAACCTCATCACACCATTCTCATCAATCCGGAATTCACCTCTATTACCTTGGTTAATTATTGTCAATTAGTCCACCAACTTCGAATCCACTTGCTGCCCACTCTGATTTCCTCCCAAAACACCACTTGTCAACTTCAACATTCCTAACTTCACACTGTCAGAAGTCTCTTCACACACCAAACTCAAATCTCAAAACTGTTTGATTAATTCCAATTCTCTCACTATAAGCATCAACATATGCAATGACTTTCTGCTCAACGCGTCGGCCACTACATTTGCTTTGCCCGGATGGTAACTCAAATCAAAGTCGAAATCCTTCAATAGCCTTAACCACCTTCTCTGCCTCATATTCAATTCTTTCTGATCAAATAAGTACTTCAGACTTTTATGATCACTGAACACTCCAAACTTAGAGCCAAACAGATAATGTCTCCAAATTTTCAACACAAACACCACGACAACCAATTCCAAGTCATGGGTTGGATAATTCCTCTCATGAACTCGTAATTGTCTCGAAGCATAGGCAATAACTTGTCCATTCTGCATCAATACTCCACCAAGACCCATCTTCGACGCATCGCAATACACCACAAAATATTCGCTCGGATTAGGCAAAATCAACACTGGAGCGGTCGTTAACTTCTTCTTCAATTCCAAAAAACTCTCTTCGCAAGCTACATCCCACACAAACGATTGACCCTTTCGAGTCAACTGAGTCAAAGGTAATTCCAACTTAGAAAAGCCCTCTATAAACTTGCGGTAATAATCCGCCAATCCCAGAAAACTTTATTTCTCAGTAGCAGACTTCGGAGTCTCCCACTGCAACACAATATCAAACTTAGAAGGATCAACATCAATTCCACCCCTTTAAATGTCTTGGCCAAGGAAACTCACTTCCCTCAACCAAAACCCATACTTCGACAGTTTCACATACAACTTCTTCTCTTCCAACACTTGCAACACAATCCTCAAATGCTCAGCATGTTCTTCTTCAAATTTAGAGTATATTAGAATATCATCAATAAAAACCACCACAAACTTATCCAAATACTCATGAAAATCCGATTTATATACTTCATGAACACCAGGTGCATTAGATACACCAAACGACATCACAATATACTCATAGTCACCATACCTCGTCTTGAAAGTTGTCTTCGGAATATCATCAGGCTTAACACGAATCTGATGATAACCAGACCTCAAATCAATCTTGTTAAACACAAGCACCCACCAATTGATCCATCAAATCATCAATCCTCAGAAGTGGATACTTATCCTTGATCGTCACTTTATTCAACTGCCGATAATCAACACACAACCTCATACTTCCGTCCTTCTTCTTCACTAACAACACAGGAGCACCCCACGGAGAAAGACTTGGTTAGACATACCTCTTCTCAAGCAATTCTTCCAGTTGTTTCTTTAATTCACTCAACTCAGAAGCTGGCATCCGGTAAGGAGCCATCGATACTGGACTCGTACCTGGTATTAATTCCACCGCAAACTCTACCTCACGCTCTGGAGGCCAATCACTTACGTCATCAGGAAACACTTCTGAAATTTCACAAACACTGGGCAAAACACCCACTTCTACACCTTCACTAATACTCCAAGTTACCCTCAACTTAAACATCTTAGCACCAACCTGCATCGACTCATCAAAACCATCTATAAGCACTTGGCTTAACTCCAAACAATTCACTGCGCACACCACTTAAGCTCGCAAGACACGTCTATCCCATCCAACACGATCCCGTCTATTATCAACAATAGATTAAGGGTGATCAGTTCCTCAATTTGTCAATAACAGCCGACTATCATGAGGCGGTATAAACTATCTAAACTATCGTAGCATCCAACACCACACTTAGCCATTGCTCCACACTTGAAGCATCTTGGAGAAGCACCATCTTCTCCCCCACTTCTTTCATTCCCAACCTGCAAATGGAAAACAAAACAAGCATCGATAGGGTTTTCACACACATGTCGCACACTAGGGAATAGACAACATTAGACAACCTGGCCGGACGGACCGACTTGCTCTGATACCACTAATGTAACACCCTTTTCTACCCCATAATTATTGTAGTGGAACAAACATAAAATCATAGTAGAATCAGAATCACCTCAAAGGGTGCACATTTCTCAATAAGTTCAAATCAACAAAATTGCTCCGTAAACAACGAGTTTTCCTCAAAATAACTCAAAATGCCTTCAAAGGACAGCATAACCACCATAACCACAAAAATCCCACAAAAGGGTTTATTAAAATGAACCATAGTCATCAAATAATCAATAAAATAATAGCCACATAAAACTCAACATGGTTCAACTCTACGACCCAACCCGATGTTACACTATCAGAGCAAGACCCTCTACATCGACCAAAATGCAAATAACTTCAAAAGTCCTCGAAAGCATCCACAGCTAATCCTGATCACCTGCACGTTACCCACATGGAGGCAACATTCAAACAGGCAGGGTGAGTAATACAATTCATTATAATCAATATAAAATAGGATATGCATAAAAATGGCGTCATCATCATATACAACATCATCAGAGTCATCACAGGCAAACATCAAAGCACGACATCATAAATCACAACAATATGCCACATAAATGCAATGCACAACAAGACTCATGCATGTGGTACCAATCGTCACAATCGATGGACACTTAGGCCATCACCCTCCAAAGATCCCCGTCAATAGGATCGGTTCCACATAAGAACCGGAGCACGTCATAAACCACTTCACATCCACACAATGGGATGGAAGCCACAATAGACCGAAGTCTAACCTCATCATC
The DNA here is from genome assembly GCA_022829125.1 of Lathyrus tuberosus. NCBI lineage: Eukaryota > Viridiplantae > Streptophyta > Magnoliopsida > Fabales > Fabaceae > Lathyrus > Lathyrus tuberosus. The sequence goes on along the minus strand of JALAZF010000980.1, from coordinate 699,992 downwards.
ACTGGACCGAAGTCCTAACATCATCATCAAAATATGCTATGAATGCATGATGCACAACGTCATAATCATCATCATCAATAAAGTCATCACGTGCATCATCATTCATCAAAATCTCATATTCGTCATATCGTCATTTATTCATCAAAACATCATGCATCATCATCTTATCAGCATCAACATAGCTTATTCTAATTCACATCAGTATTTAATCATCAAACATCGGTACAAATAGCTCAAAATCATAAATACACTCGTGGTAATTCATATCATCACTTAAATCATCAAACATCGTATATAACAGCTCATAATCATCAATATACATCGCGGTAATTCATATCATCAATTAATCATCAAACATCACAAAATCATCGTCATATGATCATCAATAACATCAGGGTTCAGGAATCACAACTTTATAACACCACTAATTCAACAACGACATCTATCATACGTATATCGTCACAATTAACCTCAATTCCTCATAGTTTAGACAATAGAAAAATACTTTATACTGCTCTTTTAGTTTCACTAAAAAGTAGTTCATCGCGTTAGCTTTCCAACGCTTCGAACGGGACCTCAATCGGACTTACGGATCAAACGTTATGATCAAAACCGTATCTGGACCCAAAGCTGCATGGCTGTGACGGAACTGTATGGCGACCGTTGTAAGCCTTAAGGTGCTCGCCGTTTACCTACAGAATGCAGACTTTGCATTTTTCATCGTTGGAGTCCTTCCGGATCTCCGATTTCGATTCCGTAAAAAAGTCTTGGTTTCGTAATTCAAAATCCTACGACTGTATAACATTTATAACAGCATATGACACTTATTTTAGGGATACAACCATCATATTATCAACAATTTCTACATCTCATTCCATCAATTCTCCCCTAAAACACTCCAAAAACAGTCCTGAAACATCAAGGCAATCAAAGGCATAAAACCTAAGACTATTAGGTCGGTTAATTTCACTATTCTAACTCGAAATACCTAAACCTTCACAAATTCTCAAGATTCCCATAAACCCCATAAATCCCTTTCTCATACAAGATCCCACATATCATCAAAGAAGGATTTGCCTCGAAGGCTTATTTTTACCCGAAATAATTCAACCCTTAATAATCCATCATCGATCCTCAGAAATACCTCTAAATCATCAATAACTCATAAACCCTTCAAAAACCCCAAAAACCTCAAAAATCCACTTTAAACACATCACTTCCTATATTGAAAACAATGAAAGGCAATACTCCATATACCTTAGATTGTCGATCTGGAGCTTTCTCTACTGATTCTTTGGAAACCTTCTCAAATCCTCGCCTTTTCCTTCTTCCTCAGAGCTCTACACTTTCTTCTTATTTTCACGATCTAACAAAATGAATCTTATTCTTCCCAATTCCTTTTTGTTAAACCCTTGGGCTTCCAAAATGGGCTTTCCCCATAATACCCTCACTAATCCTCCTCAAAAGTCCATCTTACCCTTAATTCCTCTAATGTTATTTAAATTAATAATAATACTAATATATTCATATTATATACTATTATTTAATTAAATAACTGAAACTCTACGAAAATGCCAACGTCAACACAAACCACCAAAATTCACCAAAAATTCACAAATATTATATTTAAATAAATTAAATAAATATTCTTACAAATTTGGGGTGTTACATCAGGGACTCTAGCTCCTCATGAGAGAGGCTGGTAGTGGTCGTTCCAATCGAGGCGTCATATTTTTTGTCTTCTTTAGGTTAGTCATATGGTTGCTTTTCCTCTTCCTCGTTTTCATTTTTGTCATCTTTTTCTCCTTCTTCATCTTCATCTTCCACAACGATCTCTATTTCATAGTCGAACATGGAGCGATCTTCTTCCTCCTCCTCCTATTCCTCTTCACCTTTTTCAACTTCACTGCCTTGTTGAACGTTGATTGGGGAATCATCTCCAGACTTGTCTTTGACAATTTTTTCTGTAGATGGCATCTATGTGTCTCCTTCGACATCAACTAAGGCATCTTCCCTTGGTGGGCTTTTATCATGGTCAGAGTTGCTAGTCTGGGAAAGCTCAGTAGTGACCTTTGGTGGCGATTCCTTTTTGTGTTCGCCATCCACCAGACTCACTTCGTCTATGGATCCTTTGATAGAATCATTAGGAGAAGTTTGTTGGTGAGAAAGGGGACTTGCAGGAAGGATCATTGCTGGTTGTTGGAAGGATTTGTTGAACAAAGGGTTGCCCTTTGTTATCTTTAGCACCCTAAGAAGGATAAAAGATGTATATACCTCAGGGCCCTCAGCCCCAGGGCTGGAGTTGTCACTCTCAACTTGATCTGGGTTCATTTTGGTAATTGGATTTTTAGTGTTAGGGGTAGCATCAGTCTCGACCACCTTTGGAGAGGAAGGTTTCTTCACAGGAGCTTTAGTTATTTTGGGTTGGGGTCAAAACTGGCATCAATGATCTTTGTCCGTTTCTTCTTTTTCATGGGTTGTTTAGAGTGATCTGGAGATAGATCCCCATCATCTGGTAACTGGAGAGTAAATCAAAGTTTTAAGGGATTGAGTCTTGTGGCCAGAAATCTTAGTGTAAGAAAAGATTCCCAGATATCAAGAGATTCTGCTTCCTGTTCTTTTGACTGAGCAGGAAATCTTATGGAGAACCATTATGGGCCAACCTTACTATCTGCAAAGGGGCCATGTTGGGCGAGAAATTGTAGCGTTTCGCAAACATCATCACATAGTTGGTGAAGGTTTACTGAAGGTTTAGTCCTTCATCATTGGGAGTTAACAAAACAAGTCTCGTGCCTTCGACCCTCATGTTCTTCACTTCGACGGATTTGGCGTTAATAGGGTTACGAACAGGGAGAGATGCTTCAAATGTGGCATTTAGCCATAATTGTAACAACCAAAAGGGACCAGAAAAAAGGAGGTTTCCTCTCGACTTGATTGTTTTTAATGTTGTAACGCCCTCCCCAAGGGATTCATAAAGATTGGATAGAATCATTTCACTAAGACATATATCATGTCCAACATGTAATTGATTGGCCATTGTTAGGTATCTCTTCGCCACCTGAAGGGACCTTGAACAAAAAACGCAGCAGGAAAGCCAAAGAGCCAGAAATGCAACATGCTCTTGATCAAAAACTTATTCAGTTTATTTATCATGGTAGTAAGCTATATAAGTGGTGAAAGTTGCCTTGGTTGTGTCAAATCCTATGGAGTCATCAGCTAAAAAGCTAGGGTTATAAACTTCTCCAGTAGGTTTGAAGCTTGTGATGGCAGCAATGTCGAACAAGGTGGGAGTCGCCATTCCACAAGGGAGTTGGAAGTTGTTGTGAGTATTATCCCAGAAATAGAGGGAAGCAATCAACATGGGTGGGCAATAGCTAGGTCCCACCTTCGATAACTGAATCATGTCGAAGATGCCCATATCTTTCCAGACTTGGGATTTTGCTTTCTCTACTTTTTCTAACCAAGCGAGATAGTCATAAGGGTTTTTAAACAAGGGATATGACCTAAATACCCTAAAATTATTATTCATATACTCTAAGTTAATTGGGTCTCTAGAAGCCCCAGTCGAAGGAGAACCTTGACCGTTAACTTTCAATCTCTCATCAGCTTTAATTTCCTCACTAGTCCTAGGTCTTTGACCATTGGCTATAGGTTTATAACGATGGTAAGCAGGAAAAAATTCCTTGACCTTAGCAGGATCAGCAACAAGGTTATGAAGGGGACCTAGCATACCGTGTGTCTTACCACAAACAGAAACGGGAATAAGTACCTGGGATTGGTAGATCCTGCGCTACTATTCTTCAAGATGTGGCTGTTAGAGTAGTTTCAGTGTGGGTTTTTGTTATCGTCTCCACAGGGATTGTCGGATATTTGATGCTTGCCGTTCAATAGTTGTGATATTCTAAGTTAAGGTTTTCAAAAGTTTCACTTGTTGTTATCATTCACTTGTAGCAAAGATTAGTTAGGTCACAAAGATTTTTATAAAAGCATGTTAAGGTTAGGTTTCATCAATCCTATTCATGTATAAACAATTAATCAAGCATATGAACTTGGTTTCCAACCAATATAACCGCGTATCCTCCCGACTACGTTTATGTCTAAAGCGGAATCGTGAGTACCGTTGTTTAGACCGTTAGATGATGTCTCACGCTAACAATCTAAGCAACGATCATTAAGATCAATACAATGCGAATAGCAAATCCCAAATCTATGTCTAGAGTTTGGTTTTTAAGAGATGAAATTGTTAGGTCAAGAGTTGTAAAGTCTATGTCTAGAGCAAAACAATTCACAAATGGATCATTAAGAGAAAACAACATCATCTATATTGATCAAAGACTTTGTTCATATACAAGAGATCAATATCAATACATAAAAACAGAATCAACTACCTCTAACCTCAACATTGAGTGATTAGCTACCACTTCTCATGGTAGCTTGGATGACAAGTAAAGAGAGGAGATGAATGAGCATCCACAACGAATAATCGAGAATGGATGCAAAATCAGCTTCTCCAATGAAAATACAAGCTTTTCTGAACAAAATACTGTAAACACTTAATTCTAATGTAAAAATGAGCAAGATCCCTGGTCCAAAAAGTAACAATTCTATTTATACACTGTTCCAAACAGCACCATTTGCCCAGCGAAGGCATTCATTCGCCTAGCGAATGCCCAAAAATATGGCACATTTAAGTGCCTCAGACTTAAACCGCCCCTCAGAATTATCGTGGGTTCGCTAGGCGAACCAAAACATTCGCTTCGCGAGCATTCGCTGCAACCTTAGCCCCAGCGAAGCTTGGGTGTTTTCAAAATGGAAAGTTTCTGCCACCCTTCGCTGGCACATTCGCCCCGCGAGCATATCAGCGAGCATTCGCTGGCCTACTCGCCCAGCGAATTTACCCAGTTTTCCTACTGTAAGTTTTGCACACTTTCTCCCACCATCTCGCTGGCATGCTCGCTGACGTTCGCTAGGCGAACCTTCGCTGGCACCTTCGCCAACACTCGCCTAGCGAATACTGTTGTTGATTTCAATTCTTTGGCAGCTTGCACTATTTCATTGGGTCTTCAAACTTTGATCTTTTCACTCCTATTTCTGCACATTTAGCACACAAATTACAAGCACCACAAGTATATTTCAAATAATGCATAACAACATCAATTCACACTAAAATCAACCTATTCCACATGAAAAGTCATGAAAAATGCCAAATAACTCATACTCAAATATATCATGATTGACATCTAACAAACTCTCCCCAACTAACTCATTGCTTGTCCTCAAGCAAAGTATGCCTCTCACGAGGATTTGCTCGAGGATTAAATCCAACCAAGATACGAAAATGGCTCAGATAAACAGTAATCACAACAATGCATCAATTACACAATTCAAGAACCAATCATGTACAAGAACTTGACTCCTAAACAATTTCAACCATGCTTCAAGAGACAACTAACTTATCATACACATGTCATTCTACACTCCTCTTCGAAATAGGATTGAAGGCAAACGCGCGTACAAGCACGGGACAATTAAACTCACTTGACAAATGATGCAATACTAAGCAATTCATATCATATCTCAATGATCATAACAGAAATTATGGAAGTAAAAGATCACTAAGGACTTCAAGGGTTGTAGCTTGGTCGGGTGAACATAAAAGGGACATTTCTAAAGGTCTTTGAAACGAAAATGCCGACACAAAAGAACATTCACTATGTACATATTTACACAACACACTTCATTTCACCAAATTGTCATTCCACCTTCACAAACTACCGTGCACACTCTTTGATTCTATTATTTTTTTCTCGTTCAAGCAAGCATTTTCTCTTTTGTACAATATATTCACACTCTTCTTTTGACATGCTTGCTTGAAAAATGTTTTCTTTTCATAATTAGGAGTAATGCACCTATCTTCCTTTTTATTCTCTCCCCAACTCATTTTCAACTCCACCTAAAGTGAATGTTCCTTGCTTTTTAGGGCAAGGAAGTCAAAATAAACAATTTACAAAGGTTCAAGAAGAAAATGTTAGAAACTCACTAAATTCAATGATGAACCAAACTAGCAAATTATGTACATAAAACAAGTTCATCATTCAATTGAGTTCTAAACTGTTTAGGCTCAAAGGGGCTACCGAATGCTCACTACTCACAGGTAAATTAATATTTGGGCATAGTTGTGCTCACTAACAAAAAATTGCCTTGATCACTTCTCCTACTTCCACAAAATCACACGATCACAAGATAAGGCATGAATTAAAAATAAAGACAACATTCATCAACACTCCTTGATATATAATACAATTTTGAGGCTTCTCACTTTACTAGTTTCAGATCCTAAAATGACATATGTATTCAAAAGAAGTTGTAACATGAAACACATTTACACTTGCCCAAGACACAAAATTCTAAAACATAAAAAATTCTTGAATCAAGGTAACGATATACCTTGTCGCAACATAATGCTTACGGTACTATCATCGCCCTCACATCTTGGAGGAATTTCTCTATAATCCCAAGAGTCCAACCTACTTCCCAAAGTTCCACCATTAAAGAAGAAAAATCAAAATAACACATACAAAAACACACTTACTACTATAATTAAAAACCAAAAATTATTAGTAAAGCAAAACAAAAAAAAACAAAAAAATTTACCACAAACCATAATTATTACTAATAATGTCATAAAGTGCCTGGTGTATAAAACACCTACATAATTCCAAAAAGTACCACACGGGTACGAGTACATTAATACTTGACTAGTAAAAGCTGAAAAATACATAATATAAGAAAACTTCACTTTGGAGACCAAAGGAAGTACACAAGTCTAAGATCACAAAAATAATCAATCCTCCTCATCATCATCGTCCAAGTCCTCCTCCTCACCTCCAGCAGAAGTAGCCTCATCATCATCAGCATCATCATCAGCATCGTCCTCACCCCCTCCAAATATTGGCCTGGCCTCAGGCCAACCAGCATGCACTAGGAACTGCTCCCTAGTCATCATAAGATGCTCAGAAGAAGGGTCACGGATCTGCAACTGAAGAGCCTGCAAGGAATCATGAATATCCGTCATAGCACGCTGCTGGGCAGCCATCCAATCCCAGTTATAATTGCAGATCTCCTGCTGATATGGATAATAGGTCGGCGTTGCCGGCTCAGAACCCTCCTCAGCTTCAGCAGCATCATCAGCACCAGCACTAGAAAAGCCTCCAACCATCCCTCTAGCCTTACAGAACTTATCCACATACCGATCATCAATAGCAGATGGAATAGTGACCTGCCTGCGGGCTGGCATATCAACACCAGTGTGAGCACACAAGGACATGATCAGACATGGAAAAATAAGCGGGGCATTCTTGCGCGCCGCCGTACCTCCCGAACCACTTAACACAACTGCCCTGATTTCATCCGCGATGATGCGGGCCACGTCAATCTGGACATTCTGCTGAATGCTGTGGATAAGATGAGCCAGAGCAATAGGAACTGTACTATGATGCAACCTGGGACAAATGTTAGTGAGCACAAACAACAAAATAACCTGAACCAAGGGCAGCATGTCCACCCTTCTGAACCTAACCGGCACCCCGGAGGAATTTCGCGCAACTTCCTTACCTTCAAGAAGTAAATCCCGAGTCATCTTCTCAATATCACGATGAAGATGCAAGTCTCGATGATAGGCATCGATCTCAGTCCCAACCAACGGTAAAGGATCTCCCAAAACAGTGTTGATCGTCTTACGATCAAACCTCACAACAGTACCTCTAACCCAAGAGGCCCAACTGAATCTTTCACCATCATCCGGTAATGCATTTGCAAAAAATTCCCGAACAATTTCAATGTTGTACCCATCCAGCGGCATCATTAGACGATCCCACTTCTTTGCCACGAAAAGTGCATCAATTGTTCGGTAACTTCCTCGATCACTAAGAAGGAATCTTTTCTCCGGCAGGATGGTCTTTCTTTCAAGGGTCTCGTACCTGGCAGCCTGCTTAGCTCCCCTGAATCGTTCTTCGTCAAATCGAACGGGCACTTGTCTGGAGGTTTGAGCCTTTCGCTTCTTAGCCGCGCGAATCGCCATTTTTGGTGCCATCTGCACAAAACAAACAATGAAACCAAACAAGGGTAACAAACGCATTAGCAACTAAAAACAACCAGCCAGAGCTCTGTATTGACAAGCAAAAAAAATTAAAAATCTGCCTCTGTTCGCGCCAGACTCGCTAGGCGAAGTCTGGCGAATGCTCGCGCAGACTCGCGAGGCGAACGAACCAGCGAAGGCGCGATTTTTCAAAAAAACACAGTTACAAACAGTCCCTCTCCCATCTCCTAATTTCAAATACTACTCTAGTCATATTGCTTATGTAGTTTCTAACATGCAAGACACAAATAACATGACAGAGTATACCAATTTTTCACCAAACCCATATTGATCACTTAAGAACATAAACAATGCTTACAGAAATAAATTGTAAAGAGTAAACAAACCTGAATTTCGCACTGTTAATGGTGGAGTAGGGCAATTGGAAAGTAGAAGGAGATGAGTGTTGAAGTGTACAAGAGGAAATGAAAGGAAAAGAATGACACGGAGGGAAATGATGAAGAGGTCAAGAGGCTAGGGTTTTTCCCCCCTCTATTCAGAATTCAAAGTGGGTCTTGGGCCCAATTTGGTGGCCCATCCACAATCCATTTTTTTCTGATGTGGCAGGAACTTGGGTTGGTCTGCCTCGCTGGGTTCGCGGAGCGAAGGCCAGCGAATGCTCGCCCCAGCTCGCTAGGCGAACACCAGCGAACAAGACCAAAATTTTCAAAATTTTTCCAAACTGCCACAATTTTTTTAAGCATCATAGTGATATCTAAACATTCTCAAAACAGAAATAACAGAAATACTTACAATGTTGGGGTGCCTCCCAACCAGCGCTTGTTTAACGTCGGCTAAGCTCGACGGCCCACCGCAATCTCACGGATCGCGGAAGGGAACAATGGCGGGATTCCGCTCGAAATCTCCTCCAAGATAAACTTTCAGCCTCTGTCCATTGACAGTCCAACTTTCCTTTGACTTTGTGTCCTCAATTACGATTGCTCCATAGGGCTTGATTTCCACAATCCGAAAAGGTCCGGACCATTTAGATCGTAATTTTCCGGGAAACAATTTTAATCGAGAATTAAACAATAAGACCAGCTGTCCGACCTCAAAATGTTTGATGACAATTCTTTTGTCATGGTAAGACTTGACACGATCCTTATACAATTTATTGGAATCGTACGCCTGAAGGCGCAATTCATCCAACTCGTGTAATTGTACTTTTCTTCTTTCCCCGCTTAGAGTTGGATCAAAATTCAAAAATTTTAAGGCCCAAAACGCCTTGTGCTCCAACTCTACCGGCAAGTGACAATTCTTACCATAGACCATTTTGAACGGTGTGAGACCAATCGGAGCCTTAAAAGCGGTCCGATACGCCCACAACGCGTCATCAAGTTTGTTCGCCCAATCCTTTCTCGAGGCTGCAACAGTTTTCTCTAAAATCCGTTTAATTTCACGATTAGATACCTCTGCTTGACCGTTAGCTTGTGGATGATATGGTGTAGCAACCTTGTGCTTCACACCATACTGCTCCAAAGCTTTGTCAAGCTGAGTGTTACAAAAGTGAGATCCTCCATCACTTATTAACACTCGAGGAGTACCAAAACGTGCAAAAATATTTTTCTTCAAAAATTTTACCACAGTTTTTCCATCGGCTTTAGCGCAAGCTATCGCCTCTACCCACTTGGAAACGTAATCCACAGCGACCAAAATATATTCATTAGAAAATGAAGATGGGAATGGACCGCAAAGTCGATCCCCCAACAGTCAAAAACTTCGATTTCTAACATATTTTGTAATGGCATTTCTTGCCGCTGTGAAATACCGCCCCTTCTCTGGCACTTGTCACAACTAAGGGCATGCGCATGCGCATCTTTGAATAAGGACGGCCAATAAAAGCCCGATTGTAGGACTTTAGTGGCCGTTCTCAACCCATTAAAGTGCCCTCCGTAAGGAGAGTTATGACAGTGCCACAGAATACTCGTGGCTTCCTCCACTGACACACACCTTCTGAGGAGGTTGTCGACACCAAGTTTAAATAAATGGGGTTCATCCCATACAAATGACTTGGCATCAGACAAAAATTTCCGTTTTTGGTGGTGCGTTAGACCGTCCGGTATCAATCCGGTGGCTTTGTGGTTAGCCATGTCGGCGAACCACGGTCTAACTTGCACTCTAAAAATTTTTTCATCAGGGAACTCCTCTTTTACCTCAAATTCATTCTTGGTCACCTCAACGTTTACCAAACGAGATAAGTGATCTGCTACCAAATTTTCGGATCCCTTTTTGTCACGAATTTCAAGATCAAATTCCTGTAACAAAAGGATCCACCTAATAAGCCTCTGCTTAGAATCAGGTTTGGTAAACAGATACCTTATAGCGGTATGGTCAGTGTAAACGATGACTTTCGCACCAATCAAATAAGAACGAAACTTCTCCAACGCATACACTATGGCGAGCAACTCTTTTTCAGTTGTCGCATAGTTAATTTGAGCCTCATTTAGCACCTTGCTCGCATAATGTATAGCGTGGAAAACCTTCGTTTTTCTTTGTCCCAAAACAGCCCCCACCGCATAATCGCTAGCATCGCACATTAATTCAAAATCCATTTTCCAGTTTGGTGCAACGATTATCGGTGAAGTTGTTAAACTATTTTTCAAAAAATTAAAAGCAAAAAGACATGACTCGTCAAAGTCAAAAACCTTACCTTGGACAAGCAAGTTGCTCAACGGCTTCGCGACCTTTGCGAAGTCCTTGATGAATCTCCGGTAGAACCCGACATGTCCAAGAAAGCTCCGTATTCCTTTGACATTCATCGGCGGTGGTAATTTCTCGATTAAGTCCACTTTAGCCTTATCAACTTCTAGGCCTTTTGAAGACACCTTGTGCCCGAGCACAATTCCCTCTTTAACCATGAAGTTGCATTTTTCCCAGTTAAGAACCAGATTAGTTTCCACGCACCGCTCCAACACCGTATCCAGATTTTTCAAGCACAAATCAAACGATTGCCCAAAACCTGAGAAATCATCCATAAAGACCTCGATTGTCTTTTCGATCAAGTCCGCGAAGATAGCTTGCATACACCGCTGAAAAGTAGCCGGTGCATTACATAATCCAAACGGCATCCTCCTATAAGCAAAGATTCCGAACGGACATGTAAAAGCAGTTTTCTCGTGATCATCCGGGTTAACGATGATTTGGTTATAACCTGAATAACCATCCAAAAAACAATAAAATTCTTGACCGGAGAGACGTTCGAGCATTTGATCCATAAAAGGTAAAGGAAAATGATCTTTTCTCATAGCTTTGTTCAACCTACGGTAGTCGATACACATCCTCCACCTGGTTACAGTCTTTGTTGGAATAAGCTCATTTTTGTCATTTCGAACCACCGTCATTCCACTTTTTTTTGGAACCACATGCACCGGACTAACCCATGGGCTGTCGGAAATAGGGTAAATCATTCTGGCGTCCAACATTTTCACCACTTCTTTTCTGACCACTTCTTTCATGATTGGATTAAGGCGGCGTTGAGGTTGAGCAACCGGTTTAAAATCCTCCTCCATAAAAATACGGTGCATGCAATATGACAGACTAATGCCTTTGAGATCGGACAATGTCCATCCCATTGCATCTTGATTCTTTTTCAGCACTTGAATTAATCGGTTTTCCTCATTTTCAGACAAAATATTACTTATGATCACCGGTTTATTCCCTCCGTCATCAAGGAAAGCATACTTCAAGTTGGACGGTAACATTTTCAATTCAATTTTGGGTGGTTCATCATCATTAACTAATTTTTTTAGAATCTCCTCTTCATATTCCCATGGTTGCATTTCATCCAAAGCTTCAAGTTCTAATAAACACTCTTCTAAAGCTTGTTCTTCTTCAACCGAGAATATTTCCAAGGACTCATCTAAAGCTCTTTGTAACGGTTCAATGACATGAATTTGATTTTTCACCCCCGAACTTGCCTCTTCCGTTACATCAATTCGAAAACAATCACCCTTATCCTTCTTGTGCTTCATTGCATCATAAAGATTAAAACAAACCTCTTCATCTTGGACTCTCACTTTCATGAGACCATCGTCCATGTCAATTGCCATACGGGCAGTTTTTATGAAAGGCCTTCCAAGAATCAAAGGTTCCTCCTCATCCTCATCCATTTCAATGACAACAAAATCAATTGGAAACAAAAATTTGTCCACCTTGACCAACACGTCTTCCGCTACACCGTGAGGATGGGTAGTGGATTTATCGGCGAGTTGCAAAGTCATTTGAGTGGACCTTAATTCCATATGGCCTAAGCGTCTCACAATCGATAATGGTATCAAGTTGATGCTAGAACCCAAATCAATCAACCCATTGCCCACATACATGTTTCCAATCGTAACTGGCAATGTAACTCTTCCCGGATCACATTCTTTCCGAGGGAGAGTCCGTTGAATGATTGCGCTACAACTCGCATCCACCATAATAGTTTCTTGATCTGTGTATCTTTTCTTCTTCGTAAGGATGTCCTTCATGAACTTAGCGTATTTGGGCATTTGTTCCAAGGCCTCGGAAAATGGGATATTTATTTGCAACTGTTTAAAAATATCCATAAACCGAGTATAATGCCTTGCATTATCTTTCCTCGTAGGAGCATGTGGATAAGGTATGTTTTGTATCGGAATATTACTCACCGGCTCTTTTCCTTTTGTCGTTCTTTTCACTCTTTCCTCATTATCAATTTTTCTCTCATTCTCTTTTTTTTCTCTCTCATTTTTTTCTATCTCTTTTTCAACTACAACACCCTCGACATTCTTTTCTACTTCTAATTCCTCACTCACATGTTCTTTTTCAACCACAACCTCCTCCTCCATTACTCTTTTACCCACATTCATGTCAATCTCACGTCCACTTCTTGTAATAATCGCTTTACAATCTTTCGGATTTGGAAGAGTAGTTGCCGTAAAGGGACCTTTTTGTTGATCGGCCAATTGTTTAGATAATTGCCCGACTTGTGTTTCGAGGTTCCTTATCGCAGCATCTGTATTCTTTTGATTAGACATGGATATTTGCATAAATTGTGTTAGAGTATCTTCCATCTTTGAATTTCCAACGGGAGCTTGCGGAGGTTGGGTGTAATTTTGGTAAGGTTGACGGTTTGATGGCCCGGCTTCTTGCGGTCTCCATGGTTGTTGATAACCTTGGTTACCACGTTGTTGGTAACCTTGGTTGCCTTGTTGATACGGAGGACGGGGTTGGTAACCTTGATTTCCTGCATAGTTCACTTCCTCCACAACCGGAGGACAATAACCGGTCAAATGGTCACCTCTGCATAACTCACACACTAACACTTGCACCTTTTTACTTGAAGATTCATGCATCTCCTTGAATTGTTGAGGCAGCTTAGACATTTGCTTTGTTAACAGCTCAACCTGTTGTGATAACAATTTGTTTTGTGCAAGGATAGCGTCACTTGTTCCTAATTCCAATACACCCGGCGTTCGTTGAGCAGGTCCACGATTGTGACTACCTTGATGATCATTCAAGGCCATTTTATCAATGATAGTAGTGGCTTCCGCAACAGTTTTTCTTAACAAAGACCCACCCGCGGTGGCATCCAACAAGGTTTTGTGTACTAGCTGCAGCCCATTTCTGAATATATGAATCTGTGACAATTCATCGAAACCATGGCCTTTGCACTTTCGTAACATTGATTTGAACCTCTCCCAAGCTTCGTTGAGAGATTCCTTAGCTCCTTGTGTGAATACCGCTATAGCGGTCTTCGCTTCCATGAACCGAGTGTGCAGAAAGAATCTTTCCAAAAAATTTCCTTCCAAAGCATTCCAATCAGTCATGATGGCAGTTGACTGATCAAGGTACCATTCCTTGGCCTTCCCAATGAGGGAATGCGGGAATAGTCTCTTGAACAGAGACTCCTCTTCTGCTTCCGGCACACCCGTCGCTCCAGCGATTTCATAAAATTTTGTCAAATGGGTGAAAGGATCTTCATGATCCATACCCGTAAAGGGACTTTGGTATAACAGTTGGAGGATTCCGGTCTTCATCTCAGCATGATAACCGTTGTTTGCATGACGGGCGAACTGAGCATTATGCCTCGGACTGTTTGTACAAGGCCTAGAAGCAGGTGGTGGTGGTGGTGGTGGATCTCCCTCCATAATTGGAAGTATTTGTGGAAATGGTGGTGGTGCAGATGTACTTTCCTCTTGTTCTCGCCTCTGTTTCGCTAGCTGCCTCCTTCTTCTAGTTCGGCTATTGATTCTACGAGCGGTTCTTTCAATCTCAGGATCGAAAAGAAGTTGGTCCGCCGATAGCTTCCCTCGCATAAACTAAGTCTGCACACTAACAAACAGATTAACAAGTTCAAGATAAAGCGGTAACAGCTTACAATAACTCAACTATCGCAATGCTTGCAATATCAACTAACAATCCCCGGCAACGGCGCCAATTTGTTAGAGTAGTTTCAGTGTGCGTTTTTGTTATCGTCTCCACAGGGATTGTCGGATATTTGATGCTTGCCGTTCAATAGTTGTGATATTCTAAGTTAAGGTTTTCAAAAGTTTCACTTGTTGTTATCATTCACTTGTAGCAAAGATTAGTTAGGTCACAAAGATTTTTATAAAAGCATGTTAAGGTTAGGTTTCATCAATCCTATTCATGTATAAACAATTAATCAAGCATATGAACTCGGTTTCCAACCAATATAACCGCGTATCCTCCCGACTACGTTTATGTCTAAAGCGGAATCGTGAGTACCGTTGTTTAGACCGTAAGATGATGTCTCACGCTAACAATCTAAGCAACGATCATTAAGATCAATACAATGCGAATAGCAAATCCCAAATCTATGTCTAGAGTTTGGTTTTTAAGAGATGAAATTGTTAGGTCAAGAGTTGTAAAGTCTATGTCTAGAGCAAACCAATTCACAAATGGATCATTAAGAGAAAACAACATCATCTATATTGATCAAAGACTTTGTTCATATACAAGAGATCAATATCAATACATAAAAACAGAATCAACTACCTCTAACCTCAACATTGAGTGATTAGCTACCACTTCTCATGGTAGCTTGGATGACAAGTAAAGAGAGGAGATGAATTAGCATCCACAACGAATAATCGAGAATGGATGCAAAATCAGCTTCTCCAATGAAAATACAAGCTTTTCTGAATAAAATACTGTAAACACTTAATTCTAATGTAAAAATGAGCAAGATCCCTGGTCCAAAAAGTAACAATTCTATTTATACACTTTTCCAAACAGCACCATTCGCCCAGCGAAGGCATTCATTCGCCTAGCGAATGCCCAAAAATATGGCACATTTAAGTGCCTCAGACTTAAACCGCCCCTCAGAATTATCGTGGGTTCGCTAGGCGAACCAAAACATTCGCTTCGCGAGCATTCGCTGCAACCTTCGCCCCAGCGAAGCTTGGGTGTTTTCAAAATGGAAAGTTTCTGCCACCCTTCGCTGGCACATTCGCCCCGCGAGCATATCAGCGAGCATTCGCTGGCCTACTCGCCCAGCGAATTTACCCAGTTTTCCTACTGTAAGTTTTGCACACTTTCTGCCACCATCTCGCTGGCATGCTCGCTGACGTTCTCTAGGCGAACCTTCGCTGGCACCTTCGCCAACACTCGCCTAGCGAATACTGTTGTTGATTTCAATTCTTTGGCAGCTTGCACTATTTCATTGGGTCTTCAAACTTTGATCTTTTCACTCCTATTTCTGCACATTTAGCACACAAATTACAAGCACCACAAGTATATTTCAAATAATGCATAACAACATCAATTCACACTAAAATCAACCTATTCCACATGAAAAGTCATGAAAAATGCCAAATAACTCATACTCAAATATATCATGATTGACATCTAACAGTGGCTCAGGGATGTATTGCTGGTTACCTACCACATTGGGACCCAGAATCTTGTGGACTGGAGCGAGCTCTTTAGATCTCTTGGGCTCTTTAGTATTCTTGCTTGTCTCTTTAGAAATCTTAGTTGAAGAAGCCATTGATGGAACGCGTTTGCAGAAAGAAGACTTGAAAGAGATAAAGATTTGAGAAAATATACTTAAGGGAATTCAAAGAGCCAAAAGTGTGAAAATGGTGGTTTCTACTATTTCATAGATGGATGAAGTGGAAACGGTTACTATACACATTAATGGTGACAAAAATCGTGGGACGCGTGTCATGCAAGGGTTGTGTGATGAGACGGTAGTGGTTAAAACCTGACCCATGATCTCCTAGGGACTAGATGTGTGATGATTGAAAAATATTCATGCATGGGTTTGAGGAGACGTTTTGGAAAAGTTGTCATGATGATGATGACGTCATAGCCGACCAAAGGTTTCTGGCGTTGAACGTAAAACTTCAAAAAATGCCCTTCTCTCCATTCAGTCGAAAATGGCATTTTTGGGGGGCAATTTATTGGCTGAGAATTTCGACGCCAAGCTTTTGTCTGAGATATTAAGTGAAAATCAAGTTTTCTTGAATTTATATGACTTCGACAGGAGCTAGTGTGAGAAGCTTGGTCGAAGTAGTTCTCATGAAGGAGACATGTTTGGAAAATACTTAGAAATATTTTCTAAGTATGGAAAGCCACTTCGACAGAGGATGTTTGAAACCTTCCTCCGACAGAAGATTTAAATTTCAAAATACAGATAAATAAATGTCTTTTGTCCTTATTCGTTTCTCAGGAGAGACGCGTGGAGAACTATGGCGAAATGAAGAGATGCAGAGCGAAACTTGTCAATTTTTGGAGAAATGTCAGTTGAAGACAATTATTTCGATGTGTTATAAATAGGGGTCTTAGTGTTAGGATTTTGGTGTGTTCAATTGCTATACAATACTAAAATATTTACTCAAAGTATCTAAGTCAAGTGAGAAAAGAGTTATCATTGAGAATGTACGTCTGAAACACCACATTTTATTTCATTTCAAGAGAAATTTACTTTCATTTATCAATTGTTCTTTACTGCACTTTTACTTTGAATTTTTTCTTCATTGCATTTTCTTTATCAACTTTTGTAAAGTTTATCTTTTTCCAAAACAATATTTTAAACAAATGAATATTGTCGAAGTGTTCTTCAATTTTCCAGAAATATATTGAAACAATAGCTATGTCCTTAGGATTCACTGGTTGATCCTGTAAGTAAACCAATTTTTAGAAGACTAGCGGTTGTTTACCAATTTTCACGACAAACAACATCATATGCCAGTTTGGGCTGCCCAAAGTTATTGTGTCCGAAAATGGCGCACAATTTTCTAGTGCATCAGTTGTTGAGTTTTATAAGGATCTCAGAATACATAATAGGTTCATCTCGGTTGAACACCCTCTAGAAAATGGACAAGCAGAAGTATCTAATAAAATCATTTTGTCGGGAATGAAAAAGAAGCTGGATGAGGCGAAGGGACTATGGGCCGAGCACATACATGAAAATTTATGGTCGTATCATACTACACCGCATTCAACCACACGAGAAACTCCCTTCTGAATAGTCTACGGCACGGATGCAATGATCCCAGTCGAGATCCATGCCCTGACATGTAGGCGTTTAGATTTTGATGAAAGCACCAATTCAGAGGGCCTAAATAACTCAGCTGATTTAGTGGAAGAAATCAGGGAAACAACTCATGTTAGAGAGTTCGCGGCAAAGAAAAGAATTGCGCAACTACAGAGATTCAATACAAAGTGAGATAGAGGGGTTTTCAAATGGGAGACTTGGTGGTAAAGAAGATAAATGACCTTATGTAGAGGGGTAAGTTGGTCCCAAACTGGGAGGGTCCCTATCGTGTTCGTCAGAGGATATGCAATGAGGCTTACAAATTGGAAAGCTTGGATGGTGAAGAGATACCTAGGACTTGGAATGTAACTAGTCTTAAGTTTTATCTCAATTAGATCATGTAACGAATGTAGTAAATAAAATTATAGGAGTGTACTCTTTTCCCTTGCAAAGGCAAGGGATTTTAATGAGTCACCCATATTTAAAACATTTGTATCATATAAAGTAGATAAATCAGTCCTAGGACTTTGTCTGGGTCATGCTAATATACCTCTGGCCAAATTCCAATCGTACTTGATGCCTTTGGCGAACTCGACTTTGTCTGGACCATGTTAATATACCTCTGGCCAAAGTCCAAGCGTATTTGATGCCTCTGGCAAACTCGGCTTTGTCTGGGTCATATTAATATACCTCTGGCCAAAGTCAAAGCATACTTAATGCCTCTGGCGAACTCTGCTTTGTCCAGGCCATGTTAATATACCTCTAGCCAAAGTCCAAGTGTACTTGATGCCTCTGGCAAATTCAGATTTGTCCGGGCCATGTTAATATACCTCTGCCCAAAGTCTAAATGTACTTAATGCCTCTAGCGAACTCGGTTTTGTCCGGGTCATATTAATATACCTCTGACCAAATTCCAAACGTACTTGATGCCTCTGGCAAACCCGTCTTTTTCCAAGCAATGTTAATATACCTCTGGCCAAAGTCCAAGCGTACTTGATGCCTCTGGCGAACTCGTCTTTGTCCGGGATATGTTAATATACCTCTGGCCAAAGTCCAAGCGTACTTGATACCTCTGGAGAACTCGGCTTTGTCCGGGCCATGTTAATATACCTCTGGCCAAAGTCCAATCGTACTTGATGCCTTTGGCGAACTCGACTTTGTTCGGGCCATGTTAATATACCTCTGGCCAAAGTCCAAGCGTACTTAATGCCTCTGGAAAACTCGGCTTTGTTCGGGCCATGTTATTATACCTCTGGCCAAAGTTCAAGCGTACTTGATGCCTCGGGCAAACTCGGCTTTGTCTGGACCATGTTAATATACCTCTGGCCAAATTCCAAGCGTACTTTGTAACACCCTTTCTAACCCTAAAGAATAATTCACAAAATAATAATGGTAGTTCAGCTTAATTCACCACTCATGGGTGTCACACTTCATAGAAAACATTCATAATAATCATCATGCTCTGTAACACGGGTTACAACATCTATAACATCATTTTTTTATGACTTCAACACATAAATTGAACGCATCGGAATTATAATCATGAAATAAGCTTCATTCATCTTCATAATACTAGAGTATCTTAGTCTCGTCAAAAGTTGAAATTTAAATCAATTTAACATTTCAAACTCATGAAATATGTTAACAACATAACATATCATCTGAATTAGAATTACAATAGTTCGACATCTTCAAAATCATCATAAAATATGTTAGTCAAGGAAACACAACATTTGCATAACTGGCATTCCCAACCCGATGTTACATATCAGAGCAAGACACCTTCTAATTAACGAAAACTAATAAAGTACTCCAAAGTTATCTCCAACGCTTCTACAAGCTACTGCGGAGCATCTGCGCATTACCCATGTGGAGGCAACATTCAAACAAAAGGGGTGAGATATCATGATAATATAAAGGAAAGCATGATAAACAATATGCATTATGTTAACACATGCACTATCACCCATTCTACAACGCAACACACCTAACACCAACACTAAGTTATCCAAGCATAAATATAATGCAACAACAATTTAGCCAATTATCTCATATTAATCACCCAACAACATCATTACTAATTATTCCCCAACCAACATGGAAATCACACCATAGCAAGTCCAATTAATCACATAACACCACATATTTAGCAACATAGCAACATAGATAATATATAATGCAATGAGACTCACATCTGACTCAATGCTTATGTATGTGGTACCAATTTTCGTGAACACTCAGGTTCACCATTCTGATCCTCACCTTATAGGATCAAAACCACTCACTATCCATCACCTCCGAATCCGCTACCGGCCCAATCCACACAATGGGATTTTAGGCTCACCAACAACTGGCCATTTGTCCACAAAGTATGTAATGCGACTATTTATGCATACAAAAACTACAACATCATCGTGCACAATAACCCACCACCATGGTTATTTTACACCGCCCAAATTGGCCAACAAGCATAATATATAGTTCATACAACATATATATCTTTTATACAATCACAATAACTCAAAATATTCACATTTGAAGTAATGCATTGTATCACACCACATTACAACATAACCTCAATCATATCGAACAATAAAATATCACTACTCATGTTCACAAATGTATGCAATGCGACTATTTATGCATACAACAATGATAACATCATCGTGTACAACAATCCACCACCATGGTTACTGTACACCGTCCAAAGTGGCCAACAAGCATAAAAATATATTTCATACAATATGGAGATATATATATATATATAAAGGTTAATAGCCATTTTGCCCTCTGCCATATAGGCGCTTTCCGAAAAATCCCCCTGTAAAAAAAACTTGCAAGAATTCCCCTAACATTTGAAGATTCTCTCAATTTTGACCTTCAACACATCCAGTCACCAAAAAACGCTGATGTGGCAGTTTTTTTTTTTGTTTTTTTTTCTTATGTGAATGTCAAGATGGCATTTTATTTTTATTTTTGAATTATTTTTATTGCCACGTTGGCATTTTGTTTTTTATTTATTTTTGGTTTATGTTATTAAACAAATAAACATTCAAAAATTTTGTTTGAGGTGGGTGTTGAACCCATAACCTCACCTCCACATGCAAATGTCTTTACCAATTGGTCACTTGTGTTTTTATGATATGTATTGCTTTTCAAATGTATATATTTAGTATGTAGTATTTATTTCTCTTTTATTTAATATTTAGTATTTCAGAACTTTTATTTAGTATATAATTTAGTATAGCTAATTTGAACGTAGCGTTTAAATACAGTAGATTTTAAATACAATAACATTTAAATTAAGCATTTAAGCGTTCTAATTAATAAATTAAATTATTAACATTATTACTAAATTAAATTATTAACGTTGTTATTACTATAGCTTTTATAATTTATTATAACTATTTAAATAATATTTACAGTAAATAATTAGTATAAATTAATAAATTAAATTATTAACATTATTAATAAATTAAATTATTATGTTTTAATATATATGTTTTAATATATACGTTTTAAATTATTATGTTATTAATAAATTAAATTACAATAATATTTATTTTTTAATATAAATTAAATTAAACTAGATTAAAAATTATTAATATAAATTAATAAAATGGAATTATTAATAAAACATTTATGGAATAATATAAAATTAGTAAACTAATATTAATATAAAATTAGTAAACTAAATAAAACTTGTTTTAATAAACTATTTTGAAAAGTTAATAATTACTAAAATTACTAAACTAAATAAACAAAAATAAAACTAAAACTAAACTAAAATTAAAACTAAAAATTAAATATACTATAGCATTAACAAAACTAAACTAAATAAAAATTATTAGAAATAAATACTAAATTAAACTAATTAAAACTTATTAAAAATAAATACTAAATTAAATATTAACTGTAGTAAATAATTATGTTAGAAAAAAAATTATATTAAACTATTAATAGTTAATTATCAAATTAAATTGTAGCAATTACTATATGTTTAGCTAATAATATGATATATACATTTAAATGCGAAATAATAACATTACATGAGGGATAGCCTAGTGGAGAAGCTTTGTTCTTACATTACAAAGGTTGTTGGTTCAACACTCACCTCCAACGAAATTTTTGAGTATTTATTTGTTTAATAACATAAACCAAAAATAAATAAAAAACAAAATGTCAACGTGGCAATAAAAATAATTCAAAAATAAATATAAAATGCCACCTCGTCATTCACATAAGAAAAAAAACTGCCACATGAGCATTTTTTGGTGACTGGATGTGTTGAATGTCAAAATTGAGAGAATCTTCAAATGTTAGGGGAATTCTTGCAAGTTTTTTTTACAGGGGGATTTTTCGGAAAGCGCCTATATGTCAGGGGGCAAAATGACTATTAACCCTTATATATATATATATATATATATATATATATATATATATATATATATATATATATATATATATATATATATTTTATATATATATATATATATATATATATATATATATATATATATATATATATATATATATATATATATATATATATATATATATATATATAAACATTAAAAAATTTTGTTTGAGGTGGGTGTTGAACCCATAAACTCACCTCCACATGCAAATGTCTTTACCAATTGGCCACTTGTGTTTTTATGATATGTATTGCTTTTCAAATGTATATATTTAGTATGTAGTATTTATTTCTCTTTTATTTAATATTTAGTATTTAAGAACTTTTATTTAGTATATAATTTAGTATAACTAATTTGAACGTAGCATTTAAATACAGTAGATTTTTTTTTTTTTTGGAATAAAGTAAACTTTATATAACCAAAAGAATGTGAAGTACAAGGTGACCTCTAGCTCACCCACCCATCAAAGGAACAACAAACAAACTAACCCATAAGTAGGTTAGCAATATTCTTTCTAATTCTAGTATTTCCCCACCCCCTATTAACAATATTGGATATCACTAAATCTTTAATTTCTATAGTATTCACACTATCCCCAAATACTTTCCTATTTCTATATCTCCAAATTTCATAGATGGTTTCCGCCGCAGCACTACGAACCAAAATGGCCTTCCAGCTTTTACCTTTGCTAGCATCCACAATCCAGCTGAGTTCCTCTTTCCAACCAAGAGGGCAATGCTCTATGCCAATCCAACACAAAATATCTTGCCAACATTTCTTAAAGGGAGGGCAGCTAAACAGAAGGTGTTCATTGGACTCCACTTGGTCACAAAAATAGCACTCATCATACCTAATAATGTTGAATTTTTTCAGTCTATCTCTAGTTGCAAGTCTATTGTGGCAAGCCATCCACAACATAAAAACCGCTCTTGGTCTCGCAACTGAGTTGTACAGCAAGTTCTTCCACGCTATAGCCAGTTCCTCACTCTTTAGAAACCTATAAACCTTGCTCATACTATACTTCCCTTGCATGGAATTCCAATCACTCATCCTTCTCATTATGTCTCTCTGATTAAGGATAGATTTCACAATCTATGACATATTTTGGCTGATCTGTACCTGCTGAATAGAATTATTTTTTATGTAGAATGCATGTATCCACTTGACCCACAATGATTCCTTCTTATTACAAAGGTTCCACAAGAGTTTGGCAATGCTAGCTTTGTTCCAATCTGTCAAAGAAGTGATATTGAGCCCACCATTCCTCTTAGGCTTACAAACATTTTTCCAGGCAATAGGAGATTTCTTAACATCCTTTCCCGACCAAAGAAATGTTCTGCAGATCGAGTCAATCACTTGCATCACTTTCTTCGGGAATGGAAGGCACCACATCTAGTAGATAGTCATAGATGCAATAACACTATTAATCAATTGAAGTCTTCCTGCATAACTAAGCATTTTTGAGCTCCAATGACGGATACGGCTCACGATACGATCAACCAAACTCATGTAGTGACTGACAGAGAGTTTCTTAGTAGTAAGAGGAACTCCTAAGTATCTAAATGGAAGTTCCCCTTCCACAAAGTTAGTGACGGTATGTATGGCTTCCTTCATTTCACTTGTCATCCCTCCTAGGAAAATTCTGTACTTCATTGGATTCACAACCAGGCCAGTTGAATTAGAAAAATTATTTACCTACTCCATTAGTAGCTCTACAGACTTGCAGTCACCACGGGCAAACAACAGTACATCATCTGCAAAACTCAAGTTAATGATTTTATGCCTCTCGCACTTCGCATGAAAATTAAAGTTGGGAATTTGATCCAGTTTATGTAACACTCTATGGAAGTACTCCATCACCAGAACAAACAAAAGAGGTGAGACAGGGTCTCCTTGTCTCAGATCTCTCTTTGCCTTCAAGCTCTTTGTGACTCTACCACCTATATTAAACCTGTAAGACACACTAGACACAGCAGTCATAATCCATTTAGTAAATTTGTGAGGAAAACCAAACTCCTTTAAAATGCACTCAAGAGAACCCCAGTCAATGATATCGTAAGCTTTTTGAATATCTAACTGCAGCATACACCTTGGAGTACCTCTCTTCCTACTGTAACCACGGATAAGTTCATAAGCCAGTAAAATGTGATCCTGAATATTCTGCCCAGGTATGAAGGCTGCCTGGCTCTTATTGACAATACTATTGATTACCAATCTCAGCCTGCTGGTTAAAATTTTAGAAATGATTTTGTACAGAGTAGTGCAGCAGGAGATTGGCCGAAAGTCTTTAACATACTTACCAGCATTACCTTTAGGAATCAAAGACACAAGAGTACAGTTTATAGCAGGATACATTTGGAAATTATTGAAGAAGTCCATGACAGCAGCTATAGTATCATGCTTGGTTATGTCCCAATTAGATTTGAAAAACTTGGCACCAAAACCAACCACCCCAGGGGCTTTAAAATCATTTTTAAGGCATTTTGGATTTCCTCAATAGTAACAGGTCTCTCAAGTACACTTCTTTGATTAGTAGATAAATGAGGCCCTTTTCTTATAGCAGGAAGATCAATACCTTCAAGACTGCTATTAGCACTACCCATTAGTTTACCATAGAACCTAAGAACTTCATTTTCAATATCTTCAGGGCTGTCCAGCAAGGTGTCATCCTCAAGATATAGCTGATGAATGCCATTTTACTTTTGTCTAGCCTTCAACATAGCATAAAAAAACCTGTTGTTCCCATCTCCTAATTTCAACCAGTTAACCTTAGACCTTTGTCTAAGGACCTGTTCCTCTATCTCACTCCAATGAAAGACCTCTTCAGTTTTCTCCTTCACCAAATTAATCAGCATAGCATTGTCAAGATCGTTGTTGAGCTTTTTATGAGCCTCCTGCAACTTACTCTTAGCCTGCTTAAGGAACTGAGATGCACCCACTAAAGGTTTACTCAGCTTTGTCACCACACTTTGGACCCTAATTAGCTTCCTCCAAGTAACAAACATAGGACTCCCTCTGATAGGGGCATTCCAACTTTTTGCTATCTCCTCATGGTAGCCCTCAACATTAACCACATTATTAATGAATTTGAACTGATGACATCTCTTGCATTGCTTATCAGGATGAACCAGAAAGAGCATAGCATGATCAGAAATACCAGGATCAAGAATTTTCAGAGTCAATTTACAATACTTGTGATACCAGACTGTATTAGCCATGCCATGGTCAATTCTTGAATGGATAATATTATCACTTTGCTTGTTAGACCATGTGAAGTAGTCCCCAATAGTGTCCATGCTGCTAAGATTAGTTTTCACCATCATATCAGCCAGATCTTTATACTCATTCACCTGAACCATGTTCCCACCTCTTCT
Organism: Lathyrus tuberosus; assembly: GCA_022829125.1. Taxonomy (NCBI): domain Eukaryota; kingdom Viridiplantae; phylum Streptophyta; class Magnoliopsida; order Fabales; family Fabaceae; genus Lathyrus; species Lathyrus tuberosus. The sequence continues at coordinate 674,600 of JALAZF010000980.1, read as the reverse complement.
ATCCTTTGTTTGCATCACATTATTGTAATCTCCTATGATAAGCCAAGGCCCCTGTAGATTCAAATGTATAAGCTCAATCTCCTTCCAAAGCTTTTTCCTTTGCACCAGTTGATTAGCTCCATAGACAGCAGTTAACCAAAACATGAATACAGTAGATTTTAAATACAATAACATTTAAATTAAGCATTTAAACGTTCTAATTAATAAATTAAATTATTAACATTATTACTAAATTAAATTATTAACGTTGTTATTACTATAGCTTTTATAATTTATTATAACTATTTTAATAATATTTACAGTAAATAATTACTATAAATTAATAAATTAAACTATTAACATTATTAATAAATTAAATTATTATGTTTTAATATATATGTTTTAATATATATGTTTTAATATATACGTTTTAAATTATTATGTTATTAATAAAATATTAATAAATTAAATTACAATAATATTTATGTTTTAATATAAATTAAATTAAACTAAATTAAAAATTATTAATATAAATTAATGAACTGGAATTATTAATAACATTTATAGAATAATATAAAATTTGTAAACTAATATTAATATAAAATTAGTAAACTAAATAAAACTTGTTTTAATAAACTATTTTGAAAAGTTAATAATTACTAAAATTACTAAACTAAATAAACAAAAATAAAACTAAAACTAAACTTAAATTAAAACTAAAAATTAAATATACTGTAGCATTAACAAAACAAAACAAAATAAAAATTATTAGAAATAAATACTAAATTAAACTAATTAAAACTTATTAAAAATAAATACTAAATTAAATATTTACTGTAACAAATAATTATGTTAGAAAATAATTATATTAAACTATTAATAGTTAATTATCAAATTAAATTGTAGCAATTACTATATGTTTAGCTAATAATATGATATATACTTTTAAGTGCAAAAAAATAACATCACATGAGAGATAGCCTAGTGGAGAAGCTTTGTTCTAATATTTCAAAGGTTGTGGGTTCAACACCCACCTCCAACAAAATTTTTGAGTATTTATTTGTTTAATAACATAAACAAAAAATAAATAAAAAACAAAATGCCAACGTGACAATAAAAATAATTCAAAAATAAATATAAAATGCCACCTAGTCATTCACATAAGAAAAAAAAATTAAAAAGTTTTTTGGTGACTCGATATGTTGAAGGTCAAAATTGAGAGAATCTTCAAATGTTAGGGAAAGTCTTGCAAGTTTTTTTTACAGGAGGATTTTTCGGAAAGCGCCTATATGGCAGGGGGCAAAATGACTATCACCTCCACATGCAAATGTCTTTACCAATTGGCCACTTGTGTTTTTATGATATGTATTGCTTTTCAAATGTATATATTTAGTATGTAGTATTTATTTCTCTTTTATTTAATATTTAGTATTTAAGAACTTTTATTTAGTATATAATTTAGTATAACTAATTTGAACGTAGCATTTAAATACAGTAGATTTTAAATACAATAACATTTAAATTAAGTATTTAAACGTTCGAATTAATAAATTAAATTATTAACATTATTATTAAATTAAATTATTAACGTTGTTATTACTATAGCTTTTATAATTTATTATAACTATTTTAATAATATTTACGGTAAATAATTAGTATAAATTATTAAATTAAATTATTAACATTATTAATAAATTAAATTATTATGTTTTAATATATATGTTTTAATATATACGTTTTAAATTATTTGTTATTAATAAATTATTAATAAATTAAATTAAAAAATTAAATTACAATAATATTTATGTTTTAATATAAATTAAATTAAACTAAATTAAAAATTATTAATATAAATTAATAAACTAGAATTATTAATAACATTTATAGAATAATATAAAATTAGTAAACTAATATTAATATAAAATTAATAAACTAAATAAAACTTGTTTTAATAAACAATTTTGAAAAGTTAATAATTACTAAAATTACTAAACTAAATAAACAAAAATAAAACTAAAACTAAACTAAAATTAAAACTAAAAATTAAATATACTGTAGCATTAACAAAACAAAACTAAATAAAAATGATTAGAAATAAATACTAAATTAGACTAATTAAAACTTATTAAAAATAAATACTAAATTAAATATTTACTGTAGCAAATAATTATGTTAGAAAAAAAATTATATTAAACTATTAATAGTTAATTATCAAATTAAATTGTAGCAATTACTATATGTTTAGCTAATAATATGATATATACATTTAAGTGCAAAACAATAACAGCACATGAGAGATAGCCTAGTCGAGAAGCTTTGTTCATATATTGCAAAGGTTGTGGGTTCAACACTCACCTCCAACAAAAATTTTGAGTATTTATTTGTTTAATAACATAAACAAAAAATAAATAAAAAACAAAATGCCAACGTGGCAATAAAAATCATTCAAAAATAAGTATAAAATGCCACCTCGTCATTCACATATGAAAAAAAAATTTAAAAAAAAACTGCCACATGAGCGTTTTTTGGTGACTGGATGTGTTGAAGGTCAAAATTGAGAGAATCTTCAAATGTTAGGGAAATTCTTGCAAGTTTTTTTTATAGGGGGATTTTTCGGAAAGCGCCTATATGGCAGGGGGCAAAATAGCTATTAACCTTTATATATATATATATATATATATATATATATATATATATATATATATATATAAACATTCAAAAATTTTGTTTAAGGTGGGTGTTGAACCCATAAAATCACCTCCACATGCAAATGTCTTTACCAATTAGCCACTTGTGTTTTTAGGATATGTATTGCTTTTCAAATGTATATATTTAGTATGTAGTATTTATTTCTCTTTTATTTAATATTTAGTATTTAAGAACTTTTATTTAGTATATAATTTAGTATAACTAATTTGAACGTAGCATTTAAATACAGTAGATTTTAAATACAATAACATTTAAATTAAGCATTTAAACGTTCTAATTAATAAATTAAATTATTAACATTATTACTAAATTAAATTATTAACGTTGTTATTACTATAGCTTTTATAATTTAGGGTTAATACACATTTTAGACCCAGCCATATGGAGCGAATTCGAAAAAGGACCCTGCTATAGCTTTTATAAAATGCCACCTCGTCATTCACATAAGAAAAAAAATTTTAAAAAAAAACTGTCACATGAGCGTTTTTTGGTGACTGGATGTGTTGAAGGTCAAAATTGGCTATTAACCCTATATATAATTCAATCACAACGACATCATTAAAACATACTCATATTACCACCATTAACACCACAACAACAACATCTTTGTAACAACACTCAAGATTCGTCACTTATAACAAGACTTTTTAACGTACACAACAAGTAATAATCACATTCCTCAATGTATTAGACATAAAAATATTGGGAAAATGATTCACCTAATTATACCATGTTAAAGTTCTACTTATTAGCTTCCCGATGCTTTAAACGGTTCGTCATTTGGATATACGGTTACAAAGTTATGATTAAAATCGTATTTAACATTTTTTGCAAAAGTTGAGTGCATGAGTCGACGCATGAGAGCTTCAGGTCGACGCATGCAGTTCCAGTTTTGAAAGTATTCATTACTGGAAGCTTAAGGTCGACGCACAGAATCTTCAGGTAGACACATGTTGTTTCGAACTTCAAAAATCACTTTTTTAAAAAGCACTTTCACACTAGATTATCATACTAGAACCTATGCTACAAAATTTCATCATCATAAACTCAATTTTATATTAAACTAACATTCTAAAACTCAATTATCCATTGTTTTACTCATAGATTAACATCGTTTCATCATCAATGTCCTACCTACGACTCAAACCTTCATAACTCAACAATGGAGGAAACTCATCAACAATCCAAAACAGAGTTACCACACATATAGGCAATGAAATTCATCACATACCGATTAAACAAATCATCATTCATCACACACCAATTAAACAATATCATCATCAATTACTTCACAACAATCATATCATAGGACAACACACAACCCACAATGTAAGAACCTAAAACCTTACCCATTATTCAACATACTATCCCTTAGAAGATCAGAACCTCACCCTTACCTTGTAATTGAGCTTTCTAAACCTTCACAATTGGTGGTTCCCTCTTCTTCTTCTTCAACCCTTGCCTTTCTTTCGTTCTTCTCAAATGTTACGATCATACATAATGAATTCTCTTTCCTTGTTTTACTTGTTTAACCCTAGGACCATTTCTATGGCTTGCCTCTTATGCCCTCACTTATTCCCCACAACATTACCATCATGCCCCCATTATCCTTTTTCACCTTAATATCTATTTTTATTATTATTATTATTATTATTATTATTATTATTATTATTAATTTTACAACTTAAATAATAATAAAAATATCTCCTAATGATTTAAATTAATAATATTAATCAAATATTACTAATATTACTTTATTACTCATTCTCACCACACCACCAAATTCTACAAAATTAGCCACACACTCCTCAACCATAAGGTCATTAACACTAAGGTCACTACCCCGTACCACATGGTACCGGTCGCGGTGAGAATTGGATATCAAGCTATTGGATTAACTTGAATCACATGTCATAATTCACCACCTATCTTTAATTTATCCAAGGGAAGGGAAAAAGAACGAATAACCCAAAAGTATGCAATGCAATGCAAAGAAAAAGAGAATCTAAGGTTCGGGGGTTGGTTATACCTAGGGAAGGTGATAGCATCCTAAGTATCTGTAGTACTCTATAGGAACCTCTTATTTTATTGTGTTATTTGTTATTTTGTCTGCTAAAGGGTGAAAAGGTAAAGGGAGACCTAAAGTGTTATTTCTAAGTATGTTTGTCAAGACATCGCATCTCATGCCTACGTATCCTGACGAGAATGGAATCAGAGCATTCGTAGTTCCCCTAACTAAGGGTGAGAAACTCTTGACTATGGTCAAGGTTCCAAGGGGGAGGTAAGCGTCTATGGCAGAACACCTACATAGAGTTAAGAAACTCTAAACCTAAGGCTAGGTTAGAAGGGAGGTAAGTGTCCATGGCAGGACACTTACATAGAGTTGGCGACTCTAATCTTAAGGCTAGGATGAAAGGGAAGAAAGTGTCCATGGAAGAACACATACAAAGAGTGCGGCGACTCTAATCCTAGGGCTAGGATGAAACGGGAATGACATAAAGTTAGGCTAAGTATGACATAGCAGTCAACAAAAGGGATCCCCCCTTGAAATCATATTGAGAAATCGTCGAACGAAATAGGCATCAAAATCAGGCTTAATCACAGCCAAATACATCAAGAATTAAATTCAAAATTGAACATCAAGAGTTAACTAATATGAAAACGAGAATTGCAAAGATTAATTTAAGAATTAACTAAAAATAAAATCTAAGAAAACCACATTCTAATTAAACTAAAATTTAATTAAACTAAAATCTAATAAAAAAAACTAACTAAACTAAATTCTCATTAAAAATTAATTAAACTAAATTCTAATTAAATCTAATTAAACTAAATTCTAATTAAATCAAATTAACTAATTACAATTAAAAAATCAAAAGGGGGAGTGTAGGAGAAATAGTGTGTATTTAGAAGGACAACTCCAAGCCCATGGAAAAGGAAGCCCAATGCAAGGAATGGGGTCCATTGTGGACCCTAGGTCAAACCTTTGACCTGTAGAGCACATCATGGGTGCTGATCTGATCAAGAGTCAAGCATAGACTCAAGATCTAAGGGCCAGCAAGGAGGGCGCGTGATAAGATATGTGGGTGTGCGCGTAGGGAATCCAAAGAACCACTTAAACACAAAACTAAACATGAGACTCTCATTTTACTCACTCTCATCTCTCTCTATCTCTCTCTCTCTCTCTCTCTCTCTCTCTCTCTCTCTCTCATTTCTACATTCGGAGTTCCTTTTGCTGTCGCGCCAGAAATCGCCTTCGGCGACGGCGGAGCCACAATCAACCCATAAATCACATCAAAAAACTCATAACGATCTTCCCAATCCAAAACCCTAAATAATTTTCTCAGATTCTAAGTCTACCTTTCGAACCAAGCACAAATGTCCAAGAACCCTAAGTGTCGCAAAATGAAATTAATTGGTGAAATTGAAGTTTTAGGCCACAGGACCCTGGGGAAAAGCTTCAAGGCAGTGCATTATACACCATGGCATCATGAATCGCATTAGAAGAGTGATACATTACTTGCCTCAACGGCTTCGAATACGACGACTGTGACGAAGATGAAAACGAAGATGTATCTTTAGGTATCTAAATTCTTCCTTCTTCCTTCATTAAGTTTTGTCTCCTTCCTCTACTCTTCTTCTTTCTTACAATGCGTGTTGTTGTTTTTCTTTTGAAACTGTGTTGTTACTTGTTCTCTGTTGTGTCGTACGTGCGTGTTCTTGTGGTATTTTTCATTCTTCAATTCATGTGCTTCTTTGTGATACTGTGTGTGAATTTGTGTGATTTCGTTTCACTGCTATGCATGTGTGTTTGTTTTCTGTGTATCTCTCAGTGTGAAAGCTGGGATGTTTTTTCTTTGAGTATGTTCTGATGATTTTGTATGAATTTTGTGATGCTGTGATTTTCTGCTCTTGTCTATGAATGTGTGTTGGTGTGTATGCTGCTTTATAAACTCTCTCCAATTTGAACATTGATTTTGAAATTAAATACGCGTCGAACTTGTTTTAGAAATACGGTCATACCTTGTGATAATTCCTTGCCGTTTTCGGTTTGACATGCTTGTGGACAACTTGAAGAACATTTTGTTTTCACTTAATTGTGTCTGAAACATGTTTAGGGATTTTCTTTAATGTCTTGATTATGTCTTGGGAAATCACTTTGCTATTATTCTCGCCATGAGTATACGATTTTATGATTAATGTTGTTCGATTTGCTTTGACACTGCGTCTGGATGATATTAATGCACAGCTTTTTGAATGCGGGTTCGAACTTATGTTTGGAAGCTTCTTCCGGAAGTGTAAACATGAACAGCAGTGACTCAAGACGTTTGAAAGCCAGTGGAATATCAACCAAGGCCTTGAGAAGCCTCTCTGCAGAGCCAAGTCGAGAAACATCTCCCGTGAATAACCTTAGCTTCAATTCCTCATCTGTTGTTGGCGCCATCTTCAATACTGTTTGGATGAGAACCTCATTACCTTCTTTAATGGCATAGCATTTATAAGTTCCTATGTAGTGTTTTATTGATGGTTCAATTTTGTAGCTATTCAAAATAATCATTTCCTTTGTCAACTGCATCAATGAAACTTACAGAATATGGTTTTAATAATTTTGAGGATTCAAGCTTTGAGAACTCAATTACCTCTCTTTCACAACCATTCATGGCCAACCTAATTATAATAGAGTTCCAACATGTCCATTCATGGCCAACCTAATTATAATAGAGTTCCAACATGATAGAACTTTTCAAACACTTCAACAACGTTATCTATAGGCCCCCACTTGCAGTACATGACAACAATAACATTCAACTCAAAATGAACCCTTTTCCATGTTGAAGTGCTCCCAAGAGAGCACAATCATTTAACGAGCTAACCATTGTAAACTCCATTGGTTCATTCCCAAGTCCACACGCCTCAATCAGCTTCCCATCCCTAACATATTGTAAACTCCTTTGGTTCAATCCTAAGTCCACACGCCTCAATTAGCTCAATCCCAAGTCCACACGCCTCAATTAGCTTCCCATCCCTAACATGTTCGCTAATCATAGAATTCCAATTACCCGAAGTTCCTTTTGTGATCATTAAATTGATAGCCACAACATCATTAAACTCAATTCTTTCATCAAAAGCTCTTTTAGCTTCACCAAAAGTCCACTATTAGCATATCAATTCTTGACAAATCAAAAGATTAAAACTCTGCACCAACATCGAGTGAACACTCCACCAAAGTTCTTGATTCTTAATGAAAACCAACTTTCATTCTTAATGAAGAATCTAACTTGTATCATAAGTAATGAACAAAACCTTGAATACCATGGATCATTTGCCTTATATCTTGTACTTTAGTTCACAAAGGCAATCTTGAGTTGATGAGAAACTTAATAGTAATGCCTTGAAGGATCTTAGAAGATAAATAGGGAAAGAACCTTAGCATGAAATCCCTGGCATTCCTGATATTCAATCGACTAAGCTCAAACACCATGAATAAGGAACCCAGATGATCTTGATACTTGATGAATTTTTGATGAGAAGATGTTGATAGTTCAAACACTAAATCCAAAATCCATGAAAAGACCAATTGAACCAATCTTTATTGAAACAGAAAATTCAAACTAGTAGAAAACCCTAGGAACCTTTTGAACCAGAATCCAACGGTCACACCCTGAAATGCTTGGTTATAAGAATCTACACTTGAAATTATTGTACCTACACAAACCTGTTAGTAATAAAACACGCAGATATGCAAGATGATGCACAAAGAGGTGGGATCTTTGGGTTAAAAATTAGGGTATGACAGATGCCCCTATTTAAGTTTCTTCTATCTGGAGATATGGAGATTGAAATCTTCGTCTCGACGAGATAGGAGAGACTTAAATACAAACATGCACAATTTTTTGCCCTAAGATGCCACAAGATGCACATGATATGAATGCAAGACAGAGATCCTGTAAGGAATGATGCCACAGGGGATAACTATATATGGAAATGTTAAAACATGGTTAAAGAATGAAAGACCCGACGAGGAACAACTTAGCAAACAAAGCAAGATTCCACGGAGAATAGTATCAAGGAGACGCAACTGAGGAATACAAGATATTATGGACATCTGCCAAGGTGACAAAGAGTATCCAATAATACTTGGAAAAAAAAGGGAAAAAAACCTGAATGGAGACACAGACATCCGAGAAAGCATCAGATGTGAGGAAGGGGTTACAGTCATCAGAGGTTTTGTCAGAAATGTATTGAACAAAACTCTGGGAGAGTACAGCAATAACCATCTATTAGGGGTTTTCATCAGACTTTTCACAAAGGGGTTCCATTAGGGATTTGTCAGACGATTTAGTAGAAATATTATCATCAAGGGTTAATCAAGGGGTTCCATCAGGAATTTGTCAAACGATTTCATCGAAGTTTTATCACCAGGGATTCTACCAAATGATGTCACATGGGTTTTATCAAGTTTTTACCAAAGATTTTATCAGGGGTCCCAACAGGGTTTACCAAAATGGAATCGGAGGATCGTCAAAATCCTACCCGACTTTTGTAAATAGGGATATTATACAAGGGATATTGGGATATTAACAGAGCATCGGGAATTGGTCCATACGGACTCTAAACCTATTAACTCCGCGGTCAAAATTAGGGTTCCTCTTGTATTTAATCATCTCCTGCTCAAAGAAGATGAAGGCTCACCGACATCATCATTTTGATTCGAAGCCGATTAAACAGGGACATCTGTCGTACCCCAAATTTTGACCACTCTTAAAACTTAGATCATTAATGTACCCAACAATCTTACAAGTCCTCTGGTCACTCTCAATGACCTAAACAGTCAAGGGGACCCCTTTCTTGATTTCTTTTTCTCTCTTAAAGAGTTTGATCTTACATTAATGGTTTGGTTGTTATTTTAGAATCTTTAGTTTTTTAATTATTTAACATCCAATTTTCATTAGAAAGAAATTAGGACTAATTTACTAGAAAAATATTAATAGGCCTAATATTAATATTAAAGGGTGTAACTTTTATTATTATTAGGAATTGGTGGGTTTTTAAATTATTATTAACTTATTTTTTAAGAATTATTAGTATTATTATAAGTTTTAGTGGCATTTCATTTCAAATGATTAAATTGTTCCATTTGTTAAAGATTTAGGTGTAAGGAGTTGTGAGTGTGAGAGGTCATGAGTTCAAGTCTCACCTTCCCCATTTTTTATTTCCATTCTCTTCTATATGTTTTTAACTTTATTCCTATTTATTTTCTAAACTAAAAAAAATCACATTTTTTAATTTTTTATTATTTATTTTCGTATTTTATTTAAGGCATTTTTAAAATATTATTTTTTTCACTTTTTTCCATATTATTCATAAAAATATCCAAAAAATCACAAAATAAAAAATATTGGAAAAGATTTTGTCATTTTTATTTTTTGAATGATGTTCTTAATTTTTAGAAAGAATCAATATGATTGATACAAAAAAGTCACAAAATCAAAAATCAATTAAAATTGATTTTTGAGCTTTTGATTAATTTTATTGATCAAATTGATTTCTTCATTTTTAATTAACCCTAATTTTTCCTATAAATTGAGTCTTTTCTTCTCATAATTTTTTAGACTCTTGACATCCACAATTACACGGAGAATTTCACACCCAGAGTCCCAAACACAAACACGAAGTCTCAAAACTTTTCAAAAGTCCCAGGATTTTTTAAAGTTTTTATTTTACTTTAATTTATTTTTTCTATGATGATAATTATCTGATAGTTTTCTTTTTAAATTTTGTCATTACTATTATTATTATGATTTGCTTTATTTGTATTGATATTAACAATTCGCAAATCAACTAACCCCAATTCTCTTCACAAAAAATCATTGGACATAAAAACCCTCACTAACCTCTCTCACACGTATAAACTCACAACACATCAAAATTTCTTTACATATTTTTACTACACCTAACAAATAATCTTGCATTACTCTTTTCTACCTTTATAACTATTTTTTCTCATAGATTTATAATGACTAATTCTTTATATTTATACTTTCAATTTCAAGAGATTTGTCAAAAAATTTAACCTCACTTTTATTGTCTTACTTGCCTTTGCAATTCCTGTATCTTTGAACGAATAGTTGTTTCTAAAATTTATGCAGCCTTTGTATTTAGATTTTGGTTCCCTGTTTAAATCTATTTGTGAACTTTAACTAACACCCATTCTTACACGACAAAAAGAACCCACAAAAAATTTCACACTCGTAATCAATCCACATGCTTTTTGCAAACTTTTAGTAATGTACGATTCAACAATTTTCGCACTCACCAGAACACATAATGATACACGCACAGATCCTGATATACAAAGGAGAAAAAATATTGGACTCATTCACACACTAGTACACATACAAAAAAACACAAAGTTTGAATAAAATTATAACATTTATCACCATCATGAAGCTTCACAAAACCAGTAACTCCACAATCCTATAACACACCGATAAATCCAAGCCATTGAAAGCTGAAACGAAAAGGGTGCAGGGGTTGGAATCGGGAACTTTCAAAGCCGATGCATCACATCCGGTAAACCGTATGGTATTCACTCCTCTAGCAACAACGCACCAACCACAATCATGATGACACCACTCGCCGCGCCTCCCGATCGGTATTACCTTTGATTTTTTTATGAAACTTTTTTATTTTTTGTAATCAATTATCGTTAATTTGTGAAAAGAAGAAGATAGAGTTTTGGCTTTGGATTAGAGAGGAGAGGAACAAGGACATGAGAGAGAATAGGTAAATCTAAGATTAAGTTCTTATTGTTCTCTTTTTATGTTTTAATAGGTAATTTTGTTTTATTGTTAACATATGGGACACACATGGCAATGGTTATTCATAAAAATTAGAAAAAAGCCAATTTAAGATTATGATTATTATCTAATATAAATATATAAACTCTAAAGTACCTGAAAAAACCATAACTACCCTTTTGATTATGTACACTAACTATTCTAATTCCAAGGTTAAAAATGACTTATTGTACCATTGCTTGCTCCTTATTGATTTGACATTAACTATAGCTTATGTGGCACCCTCACAATTTTTGTTTGATTTTATATATCTTATCTAATTTTATATATTAAAAGTGATCCTCACTAATTAACAATATTACCCCTCTGTTAAAATCCTCACTTAAATTTAATTAAAAGGGTATTATCGACTTAAACCACTTTTGCTTCACTAATAGCCATTTGACATTAAATGGGGCTGATGTGTCATCACTATACTTTTTCACGATAAAAAATCCAATATTTTGGAAATTAGAAGGTCTAAAGTCAGTTTGCTTCATCCTTCATTGCTCACATTGGGGTTTTCAAAAGACGCTTTGAAAGTTGGAAATACAATTCACGAAGACAAGAAGTTGGAAAGACACATCCATTTTTAACACACCGTGCAAAATTTCTCAATTTTCAAATACCTTTGCTCTATGCACAGAAAACTCCATTCATATCTAAATAAGGTTTTCCATTTTCTTCTCAAACTCAAAAACTATTAAACCCTATAATCATCAATTGTATTTTTCACCATTCGCCGGAAATCGTAACTGCAGCTGGATACCCATGTCGTGCAAACCACCACCACGCGCGAATCACCTTTTATTGTCGTCGTCGCATACCTCCGTCGTCTTTACTCCGGTAGTTTTTTTACCCCTCTTTATTTTCGAGTTGTTACCGTTGTTGCACGCTTTTGTTGTCGTTGTGAATCATTTTATTGTTAGATCGTTGTTGTATGATAAGAAACGTTGTAGTCGTTTTTGTTTTGACCTCTGTTACGATTATGTTGTACTGATTGATCAAATTTTGTTGAGCTATATCTAGGATGACATAGAGAAATTGATATCTAAGCTGGAAGATGTAGTTCGGTCTCTCGAAGAAGGTTCCTGCATGGATGTCATAATCTTTCCTCTACATGGTTCTTTGCCACCTGAATTGCAGGCAAGTAGTTTTTTTTTTATTTTATAATTTCATAATTGAAATATTTTCGTATTGCTCCAAATACAATCAATCAAGGAAGCGCAGTATATTTTTTATTAATGAAATAAGGAAGGACATAATAGTTACTTTGAATTAGTACTCCTATTATGTCGTATCTGTGATGGATTGTGTCGTATCTGTGAAGGACATAACATCATATCTAAAAGATCAGTTTCAAGGGTCTGAGTCTGAATCGTCCTTTCTAAAAGATAAGGTTGTTGTCACTAGAGCTTCTCCTTTAGTATGATATTCGAGTTCTATGTTGATTATATATTTTCAGTGACCTATTTTTATTTTCAATGCTTTCTATTCTTCAGATCATGGAGCTTGAGAGAAAACTGAAAGAGGAGCAGAACTCAAAGTCCATGCTTAAACAACAGGTACTAATTTGTTTCTGTTGCACACCACATTTTAAATGTTGTTTTGATAACAGTTACATTTGCAACCTTACTCTGAATGAAGGAAAGTAATAGTAATAATAGCCTAATTTGTCCAACTCCCTTCCCTCCTTACATTGAAAGAGGAGCACTATGTTTAATTTTTACCATTTTCTGTCTTCTGGCATCGGTTGAGTGAGTTGTTTCATTTATATTAATTAATAATTCATGTATCTGTTGATCAAATTCTAGAGAATATCCTAAAACTGTCTTGGAATTGGCTGAGAAACAAGTATAAATTTCTTAGCTGCGATCTAATCCAATGGTATGCAAATCCAAGGATTTTATTGGATAGTATTTGATCTTCAGGTGTTCAGCATTAGCTCGGATTTGCTAGCTCTGTATTATTCTGTTACGGTGCTGCTACGCCATTTTTTTGACTTTCGATGAGGGTAGCATGTTTTGCGATCTTGGGAGTCTGCGATTCAAATGTAGCTGGTGGTCATGTCCAATTGAAGTTCATTTATTTTCACCTTTTTAATGATTTTTCCGTTTGTTTGTTCTGGTGGTAGGGGATATTGTCATTGGCTGAGGTGGGAGTTCATATGTTTAGTTTTCATTCTTCGAGTTATGGTATTCATAAGTCAACATCTAGGATTTTTGTAGCAGAGGTCGTGGGGGTGTCGCTGTAATTTCTATAATTATTTTGTTGACAGGAATTCGTATGCCGATTTGGAGTTGGATTGTTTTAGCATTAGTAAGTGTTCTTTGGTTGTGGTGTTCGAATCATTGGTTTCTTAGGTTTGTGGTGGGCAGTGCTTTAGTTTTGAATTCTCAAATATTTCTCAGTTTTGGCTAGGGGGAGCTTTTGGCTGTAGTTTGCTTTTCTTTGGTGCAGCATTAGATGAATTTCCTCCAATGAAAGAATAAGGGTTAAAGAGAATGGTTGTATGAATTTTCTTAACAATGACAAACTCATCAAAGAAATCTGGATATCTTCTATAAGATAAATAACTATTTGAATAATTGAGCAGTGCTCTAATATCTGAGTAACTACCTAAGGACTCATCTAACATCAGAGTAACTACCTAAGGACTTATTGGATTTTTGTTATCACCAATGTATATCAGTAGAGCAAATGCCAGCATTACCTAAAGAACTTAGCAATTTCTCTTTATCTAAAGAATTTAGTCATCAGACATATTCTTAAAAAAATGAATAACTTGAATCAAGCAGCATCTTTGTTGGTTCCTTCTTATTTTCCAGCAATACAGTATAAGAGGTTTAAAACATGTCATGTACAGTTTTCAGATCCTATTTTCTCTCATACTACCAGATGCATAATTTGCAAAACATCAATACAATCAATCTTTTTCATATTATAAGATTGTTATAATCATATTCTTTTGTTGATCATAGATTTTATTTTAATTATTGGAATTGAGAGAATACAAATTTAGAAGCAACATGTGCACACAAACATATAAAAAAAAAAGATGTTTCTTATTACACCACCCTTGTTTCTTAGGCACCACCTGAATTTCCGTTTTTGCCCCCAATTTCCGGATGTGCACATCCGGACGCACCCTTTCTCTAAAATTTTTCAGTTTTTTCCGGATGTGCACATTCGAAAGAATTCCTAATCTGCAAATCCGAAAAAAATCAAAAGAATTCCATAAAATCATTTACTTCTAAATATAATTAAATCCAATATAATTAAAATCCAACATAATTAAACTTAATATGATTTTTTCAATATAATTAAATCCAATTTAATTAAATCTAATATAATTAAAATAAATATGATTAAAATTAATATGATTTTTTCAATATAATTAAATTCAATATAATTAAATTAATTTTAGAAGCAAATACCATATAATTTTAATTATAATTTAGAAGTAAATACCATATAATTTAGAAGTAAATACCATATAATTTTAAATACCAATATAATTAAATCCAATTTTAGAAGTAAATACCATATAATTTTAAATCCAATATAATTAAATTAATTTTTTCAATATAAAAAAATCATTTAAAATTAAATACCATATTAATCATATTAATTATATTGAAAAAAATTAATCATATTAAATATCATATTAATTTTAATTAATATAGATTTTAATTATATTGAATTTAATTATATTGAAAAAATGATATTAATTTTAATTATATTATATTTAATTATATTTAGAAGTAAATGATTTTATGGAATTCTTTTGATTTTTTCCGGATTTGCAAATCAGAAATTCTTCCGGATGTGCACATCCGGAACATATCAGCGTTTTTTAAAAATTTGGTGCGTCCGGATGTGTAAATCCGGAATCTGGGAGCAAAAATAAAATTTCACGTGGTGCCTAAGAAACTTGGATGGTGTATTAAGAAATGCCCTAAAAAAAATCATAACGATGCTTTGACATACCAGAACGATACCAAGAGTACAAATATTGCATCCATTTACACGTAGCAAAAACAGTAGTTATAAAATATAATTTTTCTATTAAATAGATAAAGTACCATGTGTTAAAAAAATCAAGTATGGCTGTTAATCTTCAATGCTTAATCAATTTTAACAATACTAAAATAGAATCCCATGTATGACAGACTCAAAAGAGTCAATGGCTTCCAATGACAAAGTTGTTTTGAACATCTAAAGATCCAAGTTGAAAGCAAAATGAATATAAATGCAACCATTTCGTTGTGCTTCAACAAACGGTGAAATAAAGTGAAGAGAAAGCAGCAATGGAAGTTCTGTTTATTGACATGTTGTCATTCCACAACTAGAAAATAAGAAACAAATAGCCGAGCTCACCAAAAGAAGCATGTTTGAAGAACAAAAAATTAAAACAAGATTGAAAAAAAAAACAAGCAAACTTTTAGACATGGAAAGACTAAGAAACCACGATTTTTGTTATTTTAAACTAGAAAACTGATATGCAAAAAGGTAATTTCAGAGTTTAAAGGGGAGCTATCTGAGGTGCAATGAAACAATCCCAGGTTAAGGAACAAAACTCCTCTCAGCTATCTTTATTTGAAAATGCGAAGCACAAAAACACAAAGGCAAAAATGAATGCATAATTCTCAAAAAGTAGAGACCATCATTTCCCTTTGTCAGGAAAGAAAGAAAGCTTCGATCATGAGACCTTGAATACAAGAATGTACCACAGATGAGATGAATCAGATTCTATAGCAATGTCATTATGAGGTAAAGAAATAAAATACTTCTGGCTTCACGAATCATTATAGATGTACTTAAGTTGGTGTAAGCAATTTCAAAAAAGAAAATACAGTATATATTAATGATGCGCAAATGATATAGTTCTAAACAAGATAATAAGATCATCAGGTTTATTCTATTAACTAATTGTAACAACATTTTAAAGCGAATGAAATTAATACAAGTTTGATCATTAGGAACAAATATAGTATAATTTCATATGAAAAATACTAATTTTAGTCTCTTTGTATAATTGGTTCGATCGTACAGGTGTATTTTTTAATTGGTATTTCTTATGCCAAGTCTTCAATAAATTATTAGCTTTTTCAAAAAAAAAAAGGTGGCCACACCTGAGATAGTTAGAAGCCATGCGAATGACGAATGTCCAAATGAGTTCGAGGCTCGCATTTTATGTAGTTCAAGGAGTTAAAGAGAGGGACAATAAGAAGAAAATATGGTCATGCTAGAAGCATATCTCATGGAACAACTGATAATTGGATATTTGTGTGTAATTTTTAAGTAGAAATTGATTGATTGTGTATCTCATGATAGAACTCAAGGGCTGTTCATGGTATGGTTTTATGAGAAAACCAAACTGAACCGAACTAAACCATAGTTTAAGTTTACTCGAACTGAACCGAACCATTTCAATTTACTTAGAACCGAACTGAACTAAAATTATTGGTTTGGTATACTGTTTCAAAATTCCGAACCGTACTGAACCGTTAGAAGGCAATTTTCCCGAACCGAACCGTTTGTTAAAGAACCGAACCGTTAAGGTATTTAAAAAAAAAAAAATTAAAACTTGTTTTTAGTATTTTTCATTTTCAGTTTAGGTTCGGTTCGATTTCGGTTCAGTTCGGTTTCAGTTTTGGTTCGGTTCGGTTCTAGAACTGTTTGTGTAATATGGTTTGGTTCACTAACCAAACATAACAGTTTGGTTATTTTAACCTCAGTTCAGTTCGGTTCAGCGGTTCAGTTCAGTTCATGGTTTTTTTGGACAACCCTAGATAGAAGCATATCTGTGATATTTTACTGATAATTGGATTTTTTTTTTTTTGAATAAGAAAAACTTTTATTAACTTCAGGCATAAGATATGCCAATAACAGATCAAATAAAATACAAGATGCTCCACCAATTCAATGCAGCAATTCTAAAGCCAAACATAATCCTCCCAAAAACCAAAACATTCTTCCAAAACCCACAAAAAAACTGCAACAAAACCAAACAAAACTGATAATTGGATATTTGTGGTCATGATAGAAGCATATCTCATGCAACAACTACTTATAATTGGTTATAATTATTATTTCAAATCACAGTTTACTATTTATTTATGATATTTTTTATATAATTACTTTAAACATTAAAATTATATCAAATCACAATTTACTATGTGATATTCTTTTTAAAAATATAGGTAATATTTTAAGTATAATTCAAATATTTTTAATTTTTGAAATATTAACTATAGGTAATATATTAACTATATTAACTTTAGAATATTTTTTAATTGTTAAAATAAATTATATTAAAATAATTTTGGTAATGTTAATTTAAATGCTTAAAATTTATATAATTATAAATTATTTATTAATTTTTTTTTATTTTTTTATATATTTACTTTAAACATTAAAATTATATCAAATCACAACTTACTATTTATTTGTGATATCTAAAAATATTTGTTTTTGATTTATACACAAATTTGTTACTATAAAATTTGATACGGTAAAATTTGGACAATTACTATTCTATTACTATACGTAAATAAAGAGAAATAAATTAATTTGATATATTTCATTATCATTCAATTTTTATCTTTAAATATTTTAAGAGTCATTTATTGATTGTGGTAGTAAATAATTTTAAAGGCTAATGTAGTTTCACAATAATATGTATTTTTTTTGTTTTACTGAATGAGATAATAATAATATTATTATTATTAATGAAATATATTTAAAAAATAAACTCAAAGAGAAGAGATTTGATGATCGAAATCTCCGAAGGCACGGGTAAATTGTCATACCCCAAATTTTGACCACTATGATTTCCCATCATTGGGCAAATCATCATCACAATATGGGTGAACCATCATGCCTCATCAATCTCCTCAGAGATGTTTGAGCATCCACCACAAACAAGAATCAGGGTTTTGAGCCCTCCCAAAACACTTAGACAACATGATCAATCAAGAAATGACATGATCTTTAACTTGTTTAACCTCTCAAACACCCATAAAGGATCAAGAGGACTCACACATCAAGAATCAAGCACAAGGTTGCAGCATTCCAAGTGGATCAAGCCTCAAGATCGCCAGTGTCACTAAATTAGGGTTTTTATCGACTGAGGCCTCCAGATGGAAATTTTCCTCTGGGCATGAGCCAATGCTTCAAAGCACAACCCAAGATACTCTAAGGGACCTCATGGACCCAATCATCAAGTCAATTTAACCTCAGGGGATGCATTTACCAAAAATCAAGAATTAGGGTTTCTTGACCTAATTCACCCCTAAGTTGACTTCTGGGACAAGGCACGAGTCAGGACCTCAAGACATGATTTGAGGGTCTCCAATACACTACATTGATCCATTTGCAACAATGGATTGATCCAAGAAGCTTGATTCACAAGTTTCAATTTCATCTGAACCACAATTAGGGTTTTGAAGAAAAAGTCAACTGTACCTTTGACTTTTAACCAGGACATGCTCCCAAACCTTGGGAAATGATTAAATACACCCTATAACACCTATGGAATCCATCCATTAGGTTTGATTTAGGTCAAGGACTTGATTTCATAAAGGATCACACAGTTTGGATTTCATCCGATAAAAAGTCAATTGTACAAAAATCCAAAGTTTGACTTTTTGAATATTTGGTCAACCAAGGTTCTTTAACCCTAAAACAATGTTAATATGTGATTTGAATCATCATTCATCAAGAAAAGCCAAAGAAAATGAGTTAACTTGTAAAAGGGGTAACCATAAAAAACTTAGAATTTTTCTAAGTTATGGAACAAAGTGGCTAGGGTACCCACTTCCAAGGACCATAACTTGAGATCCAAGCAACCATTTTGGATGGTCCAAATATGGATTTGTAGCTCTTACACACTTCAAAAGTGTCAACTACATCTCATTCCAATTCTTCATGGATTTTTAGTTATGGAGTGATCAAAATTGTTGAAAACATGAAATCGGTACTTTTCCAACACTTAGTGAAATTTTCACTAAGTCAAAATCTGCCTTACTTTTTCCAAAATGTAGGGACATTTTTCACCTTGATCCAAGTCAAACCAGGTCTAAGGGTGGACATCAAAGTTAAATTATGCCATGAGGGCTTTCCAACAAGTACCAAATCATCTCCAAATTCCATTTGAGCAAGGAGATACAACCCTTGGAACATGGTATCATGAACTGGTTTTTACAAGGCAGAATTTGTGCATTTTGCTCGATTTGTCCAAATCTGATAAATCCAAGCCTTGTCATCAATTTGGACACATATGAGGATCAAATCCAAGGGGGATTATTTGATCTCCAAGCCTCCAAAGTCCAAGAATCTACAAGTAGCCATGCCAAACCTAAAAGAGCTAAAAAGTGCTAAGACTCCAATTTTGTTTCCAAGCATTCAATGGATGCACCAAGGTGGCATGAATTGAGCCTATTCCAACTGAATTCAGTCAAGGCTTATCTCTGAACCAAAGCTACAAAGCCTATGCTCTAATCTCAAGTCAATGGCTAGATGAAACTTGAGATTCCTTTTGCATAACATTGGCCAAAGGCCTGCTGCAGTTGCCATTCACTATTGATGCCAAAACAAACTTATTGCACTATAAATAGACATCAATTGTGATCAGTTTGAGTACACCAAAGCACCCAAACTGATGCTTTCCTCAAAATCTCCATTGCACTCCAATTTTTGCCTTCTAACTCAAGTCACTATCGGGTTTTGAGTTTGAGAGCAATTCCAACCAAACCAATCACCCACACACCTCACATATAACATATAGAAGTGATCCATAACACAAAATCACATCTGGAACATCAGATTCTCAAAATCACCAGCCAATTGCTCAAGTTCTTGACAGATTTGCAGTTGGGGTACCATCTCAAGTTCCAGATCATTTCCATTCATTCCAAGCATTCACACACAATCCTTGGCACCTAGGGAAGCTGTCCAGATCATTGGAACATAGCTGTAACACCTCTAACCCAGAACTCGATCACCAGCTGCAAGAGGTAAGCACGAACTCTTCAAACTCCATGATGCATGCATATTTTACTGCACAATAATTTTGCCATATGTTCCTAATCATGTATGGAGTGATAACCCTCAATCAATTGCCATGAATCAATCGTGTATGGAATTTCATTGTGTTCATGCTGAAATTAGGGTTCTTGAGAGTTTCTTCTGATTTCTCACTCAATACTCAAAATAAATGCAATTAATCTATATGGTTGTGATCCTTGTTCAAAAACGAGCAAGATTGTTACTTGAATCGTGCAAAACCATTGAGAAATCATGGAGGAAAGTGAGAAAATGCAAATCTGGAAAAACAGAGGGCGCGGGCAAGAACTTGGTGTTCTTGGCGCCCTTTTTCAAATTTTTGAATATTTGAATATTTGAATATTTTGTTATTTTTGTTAATTGATTCAAAAATTAATTTCTCTCTGAATATTTATGTTTTTGAATTGATTCTTTTTCTCAAAATACACTAAAATGTTTAAATATTTTATTTTACAAAAAAATCCAATTTATATTATTTATTTAATATAGTTAGAATTTTTGTAATTAATTTTATTTTTGTTGTTTTTAAACATTTTTAAATGAAATTCCCACTTTGATCTTTCAAAACCAATTGAATTTCAAACTCTCATGTAACTAAACATGACTTTTCAAAAAAAAATTCAAGGTGTACAACCTATTTTTGAATATATTTGGTATTTTATATCATTTTTTCATTTAATTTCCTTTGAAAAATAACATTTTTATTTAAAATTAGGGTTTCCTCTTGATTTTAAATTTTAAAACACTTTTGGGCCTCTAATAGAGTGTAAGACCCATCCCTTATCATATACAAACAATTTGGGCCTCAGTCATTTGTATAAGTCCCGATACAATTCTCAAAACGACAGTGCGATCACTGTCTTTCACATGGGCCTCTCCCTGAGTTGTAAGCCCCATTCTCTTTTCTTTTAAAAACTCTGGGCCTCTAATAGAGTGTAAGACCCAATCCCCTTTTAACCAAAACCATTTTTGGGCCTCAGGTATTGTATAAGTCCCTCTGCGTTAAAAGAATCTCGGCGCGATCGCCATTTCAAAACAAATCATCTAGGCATCCCCTCGTGTTGTAAGTCCCATCTTTATTTTTCAAAACATCCTTGGGCCTCTCCTTGAGTTGTAAGACCCAACCCTTTTGTAAATACACCTTTGTGGGCCTCAGTCATTGTATAAGTCCCTCTGTGGTTTTCAAAACAACGGTGCGATCACTGTTAAACCTTGTGCCTCTCCTTGAGTATAAGCCCCAACAATCTTTACAAAACAACTTTCCTTTTGATTTAGGTTCAAATATATATATGTTGTTATCAAAACTTTCTTTAATTTCTTTGAATAACTAACAATACAGCATGGAAGCTTGCTCGCCTGTAAGTTTTAAACAGCTTTCATTTACTCGCTTTCATATATATATATATATATAACTGTATTGTGGGAAGCTGCGCACTGTAAGTCTTCTTTCATATCCTTTTAAATACTTGTCATATATCAACTGTATATATACTAGTATAGTTATTTAGAGTTTTCCCCGGTAATTAGGTCTAGAACTAGGTAAAGCCATGTTGGTCACTCTTAAATACAGTCAAAACTAGATCCCCATAGGATTTCCAGATACAGTTTTGCCTTCTCTTGGGCTTAAACAATATGGAACAAAGAGAAAGGCAGTATTCTTTGTGAACCTTTTCTCAGGTTGTCACCCCTAGAAATTGTCAAAGAAACTCTACTCCCCAGAGTTGATATATTCTCGGTTAATAGCATCTATTGAGTTTCTTCAAACCTCAGAATTTTCACTAAATGATCTATTCTCGGTGAATAGAATTTCTTGAACTTTTCTTGGTTTGGGACCCACAGGCTTCCTAAAAGCATCCCCGCCTCCTCTTGGGCTTTGTACAAGGACCCTCCGGCTTCTTAGAAGTTCTCATGCCTTCTCTTGGGCTTAATACAAGGACCTTGAAGACCTCTTAAAGGTATAAGACAGAACTTAGTCATCCTTTGCTAGAGCAGTCTTTCCAGTGTCAAACCTCTGACCAATTTAGGGTTGATTCTCATCCCTTAATACACCCGCCTCCTCTTGGGCATCATACAAAAGATAAAACTCTTCCACACCAGTAGACTTAGACAGTCTAATCCCCTTGAGTCTCAAAGACATTCTCAAGTTCCCTACAAAACATAGGAGAAACCCCGGTTCTTTTGGATTAATCTCCAGTAAAGTCTAAAACCTAGTCTCTCATAAAAACCCCAAACCAGGGTCAGTTTATCATCAGCATAACACTATCCCAAATCAGAACCTTAAGGCATCTGATATCTCAACTCTTCTGGAACCCTCAGCAAGAGTTGATTCCTCACTTGGACCTGCCTAGGGATCTCAATAATCCCCAGCAGAAAGATAGCCTCCTCTTAGGCTTTGTATAACGACCTTCCCTCAGCAAAGTCAGCCTCCTCTTGGGCTTTGTACAATGATTCTCCCCAGCGGAGCTAACTCTTTTCAGACTCTCTTGTTGAGTCGATCACCTTTTTAGACTCTCTTGTTGAGTCGATCACCTTTTTAGACTCTCTTGTTGAGTGAATCACCTTTTCAGACTCTCTTGTTGAGTCAATCACCTTTCAGCACTCTTTTGTTGAGTCAACCTTTTTAGCCTCAATCTCGGGCTTTGTACGAGACAGATAAAAACACTCTCTTGTTGAATCAATCTTTTTTCAGCCTCCTCGTAGGTTTGATGTAAAGATTTTCCCTAGCTAGAGCTAGCCTCATCTCAAGTTGTGTAGAGTAATTTCTCCAGCTTGTTCAGCCACAATCCTGGGCTTTGTACAGGACAAATAAAAGCACTCTCTTGTTAAGTCAAACCCTTTTAGCCTCAATCTTGGGCTTTGTACAAGACATAAATCTTCATCTCTTAAGCTTAATTGGGACAGATATCTTCCCTATCGAGGTCACTTCCTCCCAGCCTTCTTTTAGGCTTTGAGGAATGATTTCCCAAGCAGAGTCAAACTCATTTCAGCCTCAATCTTGGGCTTTGTACAAGACACATAAAAAATATCCTCACCCGAGTCAGTTAAATTTCCCTTTTTAGCCTCAATCTTGGGCTTTGTACAAGACAGACATAATATTTTCCCCGGAAAAGTCAAACTTTCAGCCTCCTCTTAGGCTTTGTATAACGATATCCCCAAAATAATCAGTCTTTTTTTGCCTCAATCTTGGGTCTTGTACAAGACATCAATATACACACTCTCTTGTTGAGTTGGTCTTACCCAGCCTCCTCTTAGGCTTTGGGTAAGGATTTCCCCAGTTGAGTCCATCAACCTCTTAGCTTCAACCTTGGCCTTTGATCAAGGCACACAAAAATCAACAATACCTCTTTAGAGATGACAAGTTCTCTCTCAGTCAAATCTTTTAGCTTCAATCTTGGGCTTTGAACAAGACACAAATAAACCTTTTAGCTTCAATCTTGGGCTTTGAACAAGACACCAAAACATCTTTTTCCTCCCTTAGAATAGGAGGAACTACGATTGCTCTGATTTCCCTGTTTCATTTAAACGGGAATACGTAGGCATAAGATTGCAAAATCTTAGCGAGCATACTAATCAAAAACTCTAGGTCTAGTACCTCACCAAAAACATTGGGAAAACCTGAACATCGACGTCAACTCACTCACTCACTCATACTTCCCAAGAAACTTTCCCAACCCATTAACAGATAAACACCATCAAGTATAAAGCAAAACCTAAAGCTAATATCCTGTGGATAACCACATATAGGATGGGTAACTGACAACTCCCCATTGTATAACCTGACCCCGGACCCCCAATCTCTTTAAGTGTTTGTTCAGTTAAACATTCGCGTGCAAGGTTAGTTTTAGATAGCTTCACTTTCCCTTTTAGCTTCATGGGATAAATAAGAAATCAGAAAGTAGCACCCCCTCCTACCATTGCGGTGAGGAAAGCCCTGTGATAAGGTGGTCGCGTCACCGACAAAAATCGCTTGCTACATAGATGACTATTTAATTACTTTGTTTTTTCTACTAAAATATACATTTTCGACAGACCGAGACTTTAATTTGTATATCTTTTATATACATTTCTTAACCATCTCTACAGAATTCTTTTTTTACTAAATTGTATAATCTTTTTAACAAAATCTGGTTAACAATAAATACTTAATACTCTCTTGATCAATTATATTAATCTAAGAGTTCTTTTTATTTCTCAATTTAATAGCTGTAGATTGTTTGTCGTAATGAAGGTCCTTACAGACATAGATCCACGGGTAGATGTGAACGTATCTATATGATGTCAGATCCATGGGTAGATGTCAATGTATCTATATGATACCAACTGTAGACTGTTCATTTTAATATCATCTTTTAAATCTTTCTTTTGCTGTTGTTTTATATTGCTTATAAACAAGAAAGTCTATATGTTGATACACGGGTAGATGTAAAAGTATCTATGAGATACCAGCTGTAGACTGGACATTTTAATGTCCATTTTTTATATATTAAATCTATGAGATACTAACTATAGACTTATTATTGTTACAGCGATGAAGTACGATGTTCAAGTCAAATATTGTGTATTGAATGATATTACTATATATTTTTTTAATACTAGGAAGTCTTAATTTTGTATTTTGTAATTCATACGTACTATTGTTGTTGGATTTATTAACCTATTAAATTGGTTTTGCTGTATAAAATTTAGAATTTGAAAAAATATTGCAAGGTTGATAAGTGATTTTCGTAACATAGCGTGTGAATACAGACAGGATCTAAAAAGTAATGTTATTTGAATTGGAAAAATGATTTTATTCAAATCTGTAGATTTAAAATTAACTCATCTGAATTCAACTGAGTTTTGTTAACTCATCTGGATTCACGGGTAGATGTAAACACGGGTAGATGTAAACGTATCTATGAAATACCAGTTGTAGACTGGTCATTTTAATGTCAATCTTTTAAATATTTCACTTGCTGTTGTTTTATATAATTAAAGTTAGAGAATCGGCTGTACGATTTCTTGTAAGTACAAATCAATGGTTAAAAGTTGGTGCATACTATTAGCATATATTTGTAAATTTGTCAATATTAACCAATTGAAGAATGAATTCAAACTTTACAAATGATGGTTTAGTCGACATGTGATGTGAATCTAGACGGGATCCGTGCGATAGCACGGATTTCTTACTAGTTTTGTTAATCTTGAATGAGAAGAAAAAGGATCAGTTCCCCCCACGTCATAATCTAATCATTTTTTACTTTCACCTTTTTTTAATTAATTCTATTAAAGATATACTATTTGGGCTATAACATTATCTTAAACCCATCAACTCACATCCCCTTTGATTTAGTTCTATTTAACTTAGCTTATCTAATAAGTAAAAATATTAAATATTAGAAATATGAAAAATAATAGATATACAAAAGAACAAAAATATATAGGGAATATTAATTAATTAGGATAATTAGGGTTAACTATAATTTAAATTGATTAGGATTATATTTAGGATTTAATTAATATGATAAAGGGATTAATATAAAAATAATTAGAGAATTACATAAATAATTGTAATCAACAATGGAATAAAAATACAAAAATTTAATTAAATAGTTATTTAGATAGTTATGATAAACTTGGAATTAAAATATAAATATAATTAGGGATTCAAATTAGTATTAGAGACTAATTTTTTAATGGGGTAATATATACAATAAAATAATAATAAAAAATGTATGATTAAATATTTAATTAGGGTTTTAATTAGGATATATATAGGGTTAAATTCATAATAATATTAAAATTTATTTTGGGATACAACTTTAAACTAATTAATTTAATTTGGGATTTTAGCATAATAATAATATTAAGGCAAAAAATAAGTAATGGGTTTATAATTAATGTAAAATTAAATTAACAAATCTCAGTTAGTATTATAAGGTAATTTTGAAATGAATAGGTGTTAAAATTAGGAGGAATAGAAATATATATGGGATTAATTATGGAATTTAATTAAATTGAGATAATTAGGAATAATTTTTGGGATAATTATGGGATAATTTAGGGATAGCATGGGATAAAATTCTATGACAATTTTTAGAGATAAAATTAGGGATAAATTTTTTTTTATAAATTATTACCATTAATTTATTTTCTAAATAAATTAAAGGGATATTTTTTAAATAAAAAAATAAAGGGATAAAACATTGGTTTTTTCTATAAATTATTACGATTAATTTATAAATTAAAGGGATATTTTTAAAAATAAATTAGGGATATTTAAGGGATAAATTATTGGGATAAAATATGAGATAAAAATGGAAAAAAATTTGGGAGAAAATTTTGGGATAATTAAGGGATAAAGATTTGGGATAAGACTCTTAAGTTCCAAGAGTATATATATAGGGCAAGGGATTAGGATTTTTGGATTAGACTCTTAGGCTATGTTTGGATTGATGGAACATAACAGAGCGGGGCGGAGCGGTACATAGCGGAGCGGGGCGGAGCGGTACATAGCGGAGCGGAATGGAGTGGAGCGGAATGGAATATAGATACCACTCCATTATTTGGTTATTTTATTAAAAATATCTTATTCCATCACATACACCCCAAATTGGATGGAACAAAAAATGGGGATTTGGATGGAATGGATTCCATCATGTTTCATTCCATTCCATCCATTATTTGTAAATCCAAATAATAGAATCACATTAGTTACCACTCCACTCCATTATATTCCATCCCATACCACCAATCCAAACATACCCTTAAGCTCCAAGAGTATAAATATAGGGAAAGGGATTAAGATTTTGGGATTAGACTCTTAAGTTCCAAGACTATAAATATAGGGCATGTGAGAACAAGATTTGGTTCTGCAATATTATCTCTAAGTTTTGATGATATCAAATGAGTATTTCTGCATGAACAATTTTGTACAACTAATGTTTGTTATTTGTGAAAACTTAACAAACAGGTTATGCTTCCGTAAATTAGCGCGAACAGAATGCTTAAAGGAAAATACTCCGCTCATACACTTGAAAATCAGAACTCATTTTAAGCTAATATGAAGTTCACAAGACTCTGATACAAAAGGAAAAGAGAACGAGTTTTGAAGATCTGAAGACAAAGGTTCTAATTGAACGAAGTCCAGATGCTGAAGACTTATGCTCTCTGATCAAGGTTCTGAAGACCTAACCCTAGTCTCTACTCATGCTTCAACCAGATACTATCAGAAGCCTCTGAAGATATGAAGACAACGCACCAAGCGAACAAGGTTCTGAAGACCAAGTGCTGAAGACTTTGAAGGTGTAACACCCCTTCTATACCCCGTACAAAAACGTAATAATAAAAAAATAATAATCTTATAATAAAACATCAGAGCAAAGATTAAGTCATTTAGATATAAACAGAGATGTCACATCAACGTGAACTAAAAACAACCTGCTCATAAATATATATAACACCTGGATAGTTTTTATAAACAAAGGAACTCCGTTCCATAATATCAGCATTCAGTTACAGAATTAAAGCGGAACATCCATAACTGATGTCATCACAAAATATAAGTATGTCAAATACATATTCATACAAGGCCACTATATACAAGCTAAAAGAAACATCTACACTCTAACCCCGACTACCCGTGTTACATATCAGAGTCGACGGAACGACAAAAAGACGAAGACACTAATCTTCGCAAAAGACGTCCAGCGTCTAATCTGCAATGCCATTACAGCATTAAACCACAGCAGAAGGGTGAGAAACAGGATTATAATATAATTGCATATCATTATATACACTTAGCAAAATATGCACAATTATTCTCACCACACAAATACGATACTTGTAAACAACACAAGACATATTAAACCCATTTCACACATCAATCACATAAGCATATACATTAACACAATGCATAACAAATCCTTCTCAAAATTCAACACATAAACATACATGTAATGAATTATGCAAATGCACAGAGACCGACACAACGACTCTACGCATGCGGTACCAATCCAACCTTGTAATTCATTAGTCCCCCAGGAACTCTTGGAATCATCGCTCGTTACATAGAGTAACTCCCCGTCGGGCCTACGATGTTCCCCGTCGCTATAAACCATTATTTCAGGGCGTACGACGTTTATGGATTGCTTCAGTCCACTATTTCAAGGCGCACAATCCGATTGCCATAGTCCACTATTTCAGGGCGCACAATCATTTGTGATTAATCGCTTCTATCATTATTTCAGGGCGTAAGACGATAAAACTGATTCATTTATGAATCTTCCAATGCAAGAATGCATATCATGATACTTGACACATTAATGACTCATGCCAACATCAAATGCTCATGCATTAACAATAATCATGTATTTCAAGTACATATAAAGTAATGCACACAATTGCCCAAAATGGCCACAAACACCAATATACCATTCCACAACATCAAATTCCCATCAAAGAATCATCACACAAGCCATCTCATAACATATCATAATATGTCTTACAATATTGAAAAATAACTCAAAATTCCATTATTCGGTTTTTCGAAAAAGTCGGCTAAAAGTCGGCCAAAAATAATATTTTCTATCATCATCAAAAATTACTCATCGATAGCTTCGATTCAGTATAAAGAACTCTTAAATACGATAAACGGTTAACAAGATATGAATATTTCGAAATAACGCAAAAACATAAACCGGACACCCGACACTACGAAACGGTTCGTAAAAACTGTACCGATTGGACCAAGTTCAGACCCCAAAACTATTTTTCCTAGGAAGAACATCTCGTTAGCTTTCCAACGCATCAAACTACGCCTCAAACCGAATCACAGATCAAAAGTTATGCAGAAAACAAAATTACACGAACAGCACTGTTCGCTGGGCGAATCTCCCTCGCGAGCATTCGCTAGCTGCTTCGCTAGGCGAACATCCCTCACGAGCATTCACTAGCTCCTTCGCTAGGCAAATGTTCCAGCGAACCAACTGTTAGATAAAAACAGACACTAAGTTCGCTAGGCGAGCACTTGGCGAACCAAGTCAGAACCAAACAGAGCCAAAAACACCCAAAGTTCGCTAGGCGAACACTCTAGCGAACCTTCGCTCATGCCTTCGCTAGGCGAATACCCGTAGCGAACCTTCGCTACCCTTCGCTGAATGGTTCGCTAGGCGAACCCGCAAAAACCTCACTCGCTGCCACCTTCGCCCCAGGTTCGCTAGGCGAACCAAGGAAAACCCAGAATTTTTCTGCGCTGTTTGAAACCCCAAAAGTGATATTTCCCAACCAAAACATTTCCCAATCAACATATTTCAATCAGAACCTATTCTAATCATGTCAACAAGCAAACTACCACCTTTACATCGATTTCCAACCGTTAAACCATCGATTCTACTCATTTTATCGTTTTCGACCTAAAAGTGAAAAACATAGAAAGCAAGAGAATCATCCAAACACATACATACATAATCATATACAAGCATAGTATAATCGAGTTTCGCACCCTTACCCGATTTAATCGTGTTCTAGAAAGTCGGGAGATTGATTTCTTCCTTCACAAGTTTTTCCTCTCTTTTCTTCTTTCTCTTCTCTTTTCCTCTTCTCTCTTTTTCTTCTCTTTTCTAAACTTATACTAACTATTTTCTTTTATATTTTCTTAACTTAAAAATTCTAAACATTTCTAATAAATATCTAAACTAACTATTATTAACTAACACTATTAATTATGAATTATGTCAAATACCCTCTATTCCAATTTTCCCCGCAAACTCTCAAAAACGGTAAAAATACACAATGTGCAAAAATAACATATAATCACACCAATTAGCAATTAACATAAATATTACTCAATTAAAAATAAAGACTCGACCAATTAACACCAAAAAGCACGGGAAAAGGAAATATTAAAAACGGACCGTTACAACTCTCCCCCACTTGAGAAATTTTCGTCCTCGAAAATATTACCTGATCCAAACAACTTCGGATACGACTCCCGCATCCGACTTTCCAATTCCCAAGTCAAATTGCCCTCAGCAGCGCCTCCCCACGCCACTTTCACAAGTGCAATCTCCTTGCCTCTTAACCTTTTCAACTCGCGATCTAAAATCCTCACCGGTAAAACCTCAACCGTAAGATTATCTCTTACCTCAACCTCATCCATCGGAATCACATGAGACGGATCTGGAACATACTTCCGTAGCTGTGAAACATGGAAAACATCATGTAGATTCGAAAGATTCGGTGGCAATGCTATCCTGTAAGCCACTGCACCAACTCTTTCGGATATCTGATATGGACCAATAAAACGTGAAGTAAGCTTCCTCGACTTCAAAGCACGTCCAACACCAGTCACCGGCGAAACCTTCAAAAACATATGATTTCCCTCTTGAAATTCCAGATCCCTCTTCCTCTTATCATGGTAACTCTTTTGCCTACTCTGAGAAGCTTTCATCTTCTCCCGAATAAGTTTCACCTTCTCCGTCGTCTGTTGAACTAACTCAGGTCCAACTACTGCACTTTCACCAGATTCATGCCAACACAAAGGTGTTCGACATTTTCTTCCATAAAGCACCTCAAAAGGTGTCATTCCGATACTAGAATGGAAACTGTTATTATACGTAAACTCGATCAATGAAAGAAAACTGTCCCAGACTCTACCTTGCTCAAGAACACAAGATCTCAGTAAATCTTCCAATGACTGAATTGTTCTCTCCGTCTGACCATCAGTCTGCGGATGATAAGCAGAACTCAATCTCAGCTTAGAACCTAACGCCTTTTGTAAACTTTCCCAAAATCTGGAAGTAAACCTCGGATCACGATCAGAAACAATACTCAACGGGACACCATGCAACTTCACAATCCCACGGATATAAATCTCAGCCAAACGCTCCATAGAATAACTGATATCAATCGGAATGAAATGCGCCGATTTAGTCAGCCTATCAACGATCACCCAAATAGCATTATGCCCACTCGGAGAATTAGGCAAACCCGTCACAAAATCCATCGATATATTATCCCATTTCCACTCCGGAATATCCAACGGTTGCATTAATCCTGCAGGCCTCTGATGTTCTACCTTTGACTTCTGACAAGTCAAACACGCATAAACAAACTGAGCCACATCTCGTTTCAAACCAGACCACCAAAATATTTTCTTCAAATCTTGGTACATCTTATTAGCACCAGGATGTATACTCATACTACTCCGGTGTCCTTCCTCAAGAATCATCTTTTTCAACTCTGCATCATCCGGTATACAAATTCTACCACGGAATCTCAAAATACCCCGATCATCCACTTTAAAGTCATCGTTCACTTCTTGATTTCCAACTAGCAACAAATCAACAAGTTTCAAGTCCAACTTCTGTTTCTCTATAACAGACAACAGAAAATCATTAGTGATCTTTAACATACCAAGCTTCACACTCTCATGTGAAAGCTCACATACCAAACTCAAGTCTCAAAATTGCTCCAATAGTTCCCACTCTTTCACCATCAAAGCAGATATACTAAAAGATTTCCGACTCAAAGCATCAGCTACCACATTAGCCTTACCAGGATGGTAATTCAAGCTAAAGTCATAGTCCTTCAGAAGTTCCAACCATCTCCGTTTCCTCATATTTAACTCTTTCTGATCAAACAAGTATTTCAAACTTTTATGATCACTAAAGACTTCGAATCTAGCACCATAGAGATAATGCCTCCAAATCTTTAATACAAAAACCATCGCAGCTAATTCCAAATCATGAGTAGGATCATTCTTCTCATGAACTCGTAACTGCCTCGAAGCATAAGCAACCACCTTACCGTCTTGCATCAAAACACCACCCAAACCAATCATAGACGCATCACAATACACCACGAACGATTCACTAGGATTCGGTAAGATCAAAATCGGAGTTGTAGTCAATCTCTTCTTCAGCTCGTTGAAACTTTCTTCACATTGAATATCCCAAATAAATGCCTTACCCTTACAAGTCAGTTGAGTCAATGGAAGTGCCAACTTGGAAAAACCTTCGATAAACCTTCGGTAATATCCAGCTAAACCCAGAAAACTTCGAATTTCAGTAACAGATCTAGGAGCCTCCCATTGTAGAACTGCCTCTACTTTGGATGGATCCACCGCAATACCATTACCTGAAATCACATGCCCAAGAAAACTCACTTCTGACAACCAGAACTCACACTTGGACAACTTAGCAAAAAGTCTCTTCTCCTTCAGAATCTGCAACACAATACGCAAATGCTCCGCATGTTCCTCCTGTGACTTAGAATAAACCAAAATGTCATCAATAAAAACAACAACAAAATGATCTAAATGCTCATGGAATATACGATTCATATACTCCATAAACACACCCGGCGCATTAGAAACCCCGAACGGCATCACAGAAAACTCGTAATGTCCGTATCGTGTCCTAAAGGCCGTCTTCTGAATATCCTCCTCTTTAACCCGAATCTGATGGTATCCTGACCTCAAATCAATCTTACTAAACACACTTGCACCCACTAGTTGATCCATCAAGTCATCGATCCTTGGAAGTGGATACTTGTTCTTAATCGTCACTTTATTCAACTGCCGATAATCGATACACAAACGCATATTGCCATCTTTCTTTTTTACCAACAAAACAGGAGCACCCCAAGGTGATACACTAGGCCTTACAAACCTCTTTTCCAATAACTCATTCAATTGTCTTTTCAACTCCACCAACTCAGATGCTGACATCCGATATGGTGCCATAGATACAGGTCTAGTACCAGGAACTAGGTCTATAGAAAACTCCACCTCTCTTTCTGGCGGCACATCTGAAAAATCATCCGGAAACACCTCCTGAAAATCACACACAACAGAAAAACTCTCAATTGCAACTTGACTCTCCACAGACAACGATGCAAACAATTCAAACAACTGAGCTTCCTCCGCCAAAAGTTTCTTCAACTCTTTGGTAGATAAGAAACCAGATTCCCTTTCTTCTTCAAGAGAAGGAAATCTCACCCGCTTAAGATAACAATCAAGATGAACACGATTGAACTCTAACCAGTTCATTCCCAGAATCACATCCAGATCCTTCAACGGCAAACAAACCAAATCAATCACAAAATCTCTACCAAAAATTGTCAAAGGACAACTTAAACAAACGAAAGAAGTGGTTACCGACCCCGAAGCTGGAGTATCGATAACCATCTCTCCACCCATCTTAGACAACACCAAATTCAAAAGTTTCGCACAATCAATCGAAATAAACGAATGAGTCGCTCCAGTATCAATAATAGCAATTAAAAGATTACTATTAATAAGACAAGTACCTCTGATCAAACGATCTGCATTAGTAGGCTGAGCTCCCGCCAATGCAAATACTTTCCCTCTAGGTTGAGCTTGCTTCGGTTTCGTGCACCTCGTACTAACATGACCAACTTCCCCACAATTATAACATGTAACCCCATTCTTCCTCCTACAATCAGCAGCCACATGACCCTTCAAGCCACAATTAGCACACTTATCCACATTATTCATATTCCTCTTACATTCCGATATATGATGACCTAAACCACCACAATTGTAACATTTCACAGCAGAATTCATTCCTCCACCACTAGGCTTCCTATCAAAAGTAAACTTCTGTTTCCCTTTATCGACAGGGGTAGCATAAGGCCTACCTCTGAACTGCCCCTTTCCTTTCTTATCATTCAGATTCTTGTAATGAGTAGCACGCGCTTTGCTATCCTCATCAAAAATCTGACTCTTGTTCACCAACACTGAAAACTGTCTTATCTCCTGATAACCGATACCTTGCTTGATTTCTGGCCTCAAGCCATTCACAAATTTCAGACACTTAGACCTCTCCGAACCAGCCGTATTATAATTGGGACAAAACTTCACCAGTTCCTCAAACTTAGCAGCATAATCCGCAACAGAGGAATTATCCTGCTTCAGTTCAAGAAATTCAATTTCCTTTTTACCTCTCTCATCTTCCAGAAAATACTTTTCAAGAAAAGCATCTTTGAACACAGCCCATGTAACCACAATTTCATCCTCCTCAAACCTCTGAGAAGTATTTATCCACCAGTCCTCAGCCTCCTTTTCCAGTACATGAGTACCATACTGCACTTTCTGTTCCTCGGAACACCTAATGAAATGGAAGATCTTCTCAATCTTCTTCAGCCAAAGTTGTGCTCCATCAGGATCATGAGTACCCTTGAAGCTCGGTGGATTATTCTTCTGAAACTTATCCATACTACGCGACTCCTCGTCCACCGCAGCATTGGGTAAATTCTGCATCGCTTGCGCCATAGCTTGCATGGCCGCAGTCATAGCAGCATCACGTCTTCCCGCCATAATCTGAACATTCCCAATGATAGCAAATTATGGTTAAACAACCACTCAACAGAGTGCAGCAATCCAACAACGACACAAAGACACGGTCGGACAGACCAAACAGAACCAGGCTCTGATACCACTTAATGTAACACCCCTTCTATACCCAGTACAAAAACGTAATAATAAAAAAATAATAATCTTATAATAAAACATCAGAGCAAAGATTAAGTCATTTAGATATAAATAGAGATGTCACATCAACGTGAACTAAAAACAACCTGCTCATAAAGATATATAACACCTGGATAGTTTTTATAAACAAAGGAACTCCGTTCCATAATATCAGCATTCAGTTACAGAATTAAAGCGGAATATTCATAACTGATGTCATCACAAAATATAAGTATGTCAAATACATATTCATACAAGGCCACTATATACAAGCTAAAAGAAACATCTACACTCTAACCCCGACTACCCGTGTTACATATCAGAGCCGACGGAACGACAAAAAGACGAAGACACTAATCTTCGCAAAAGACCTCCAGCGTCTAATCAGCAATGCCATTACAGCATTAAACCACAGCAGAAGGGTGAGAAACAGGATTATAATATAATTGCATATCATTATATACACTTAGCAAAATATGCACAATTATTCTCACCACACAAATACGATACTTGTAAACAACACAAGACATATTAAACCCATTTCACACATCAATCACATAAGCATATACATTAACACAATTCATAACAAATCCTTCTCAAAATTTAACACATAAACATACATGTAATGAATTATGCAAATGCACAGAGACCGACACAACGACTCTACGCATGCGGTACCAATCCAACCTTGTAATTCATTAGTCCCCCAGGAACTCTTGGAATCATCACTCGTTACATAGAGTAACTCCCCGTCGGGCCTACGATGTTCCCCGTCGCTATAAACCATTATTTCAGGGCGTACGACGTTTATGGATTGCTTTAGTCCACTATTTCAAGGCGCACAATCCGATTGCCATAGTCCACTATTTCAGGGCGCACAATCATTTGTGATTAATCGCTTCTACCATTATTTTAGGGCGTAAGACGATAAAACTGATTCATTTATGAATCTTCCAATGCAAGAATGCATATCATGATACTTGACACATTAATGACTCATGCCAACATCAAATGCTCATGCATTAACAATAATCATGTATTTCAAGTACATATAAAGTAATGCACACAATTGCCCAAAATGGCCACAAACACCAATATACCATTCCACAACATCAAATTCCCATCAAAGAATCATCACACAAGCCATCTCATAACATATCATAATATGTCTTACAATATTGAAAAATAACTCAAAATTCTATTATTCGGTTTTCCGAAAAAGTCAGCTAAAATTAGGCCAAAAATAATATTTTCTATCATCATCAAAAAGTACTCATCGACAGCTTCGATTCGGTATAAAGAACTCTTAAATACGATAAACGGTTAACAAGATATGAATATTTCGAAATAACGCAAAAACATAAACCGGACACCCGACACTACGAAACGGTTCGTAAAAACTGTACCGATTGGACCAAGTTCAGACCCCAAAACTATTTTTCCTAGGAAGAACATCTCGTTAGCTTTCCAACGCATCAAACTACGCCTCAAACCGAATCACATATCAAAAGTAATACAGAAAACAAAATTACACGAACAGCACTGTTCGCTGGGCGAATCTCCCTCGCGAGCATTCGCTAGCTGCTTCGCTAGGCGAACATCCCTCGCGAGCATTCGCTAGCTCCTTCGCTAGGCAAATGTTCCAGCGAACCAACTGTTAGATAAAAACAGACACTAAGTTCGCTAGGCGAGCACTTGGCGAACCAAGTCAGAACCAAACAGAGCCAAAAACACCCAAAGTTCGCTAGGCGAACACTCTAGCGAACCTTCGCTCATGCCTTCGCTAGGCGAATACCCGTAGCGAACCTTCGCTACCCTTCGCTGAATGGTTCGCTAGGCGAACCCGCAAAAACCTCACTCGCTGCCACCTTCGCCCCAGGTTCGCTAGGCGAACCAAGGAAAACCCAGAATTTTTCTGCGCTGTTTGAAACCCCAAAAGTGATATTTCCCAACCAAAACATTTCCCAATCAACATATTTCAATCAGAACCTATTCTAATCATGTCAACAAGCAAACTACCACCTTTACATCGATTTCCAACCGTTAAACCATCGATTCTACTCATTTTATCGTTTTCGACCTAAAAGTGAAAAACATAGAAAGCAAGAGAATCATCCAAACACATACATACATAATCATATACAAGCATAGTATAATCGAGTTTCGCACCCTTACCCGATTTAATCGTGTTCTAGAAAGTCGGGAGATTGATTTCTTCCTTCACAAGTTTTTCCTCTCTTTTCTTCTTTCTCTTCTCTTTTCCTCTTCTCTCTTTTTCTTCTCTTTTCTAAACTTATACTAACTATTTTCTTTTATATTTTCTTAACTTAAAAATTCTAAACATTTCTAATAAATATCTAAACTAACTATTATTAACTAACACTATTAATTATGAATTATGTCAAATACCCTCTATTCCAATTTTCCCCGCAAACTCTCAAAAACGGTAAAAATACA
The DNA here is from genome assembly GCA_022829125.1 of Lathyrus tuberosus. Lineage (NCBI taxonomy): Eukaryota > Viridiplantae > Streptophyta > Magnoliopsida > Fabales > Fabaceae > Lathyrus > Lathyrus tuberosus. The sequence continues at coordinate 637,073 of JALAZF010000980.1, read as the reverse complement.
CAATGTGCAAAAATAACATATAATCACACCAATTAGCAATTAACATAAATATTGCTCAATTAAAAATAAAGACTCGACCAATTAACACCAAAAAGCACGGGAAAAGGAAATATTAAAAACGGACCGTTACAGAAGGCGCTGCTCTGAGGATTCGAAGACTTGATAATCTTAAGAACCAGTCTTACTCATGCTCGTAAAAAGCCTCTGATGTTGAGAAGCCAAGAAGACAAAGCTACATAGTACAGCTGTGCCACAATACAATGTGAAAATATCTTGGTAATAGTGCAACGGTACAAACGAAGATATTCTGACAAAACAGGACGCGCAGCACGCAAAAGTTTTTATCTGTCCTCACGCTTCTAGCCACCAGCCTAGTTAGCTATCATGATTACACTTCAACGGCTCGTTTTTTACACGGCTATAAAAGGAAGCAAAAAACTTGAAGAAAGACACACACGGACGAACTGCAAAAATACTTTCCAACTGAAGTCTTTCTTAAGTCATTCTGGTCGAAACTGGTTTACATATTTCAGCTTATATAAGAAGCATTTTTCTGTAAACGTAACTTATTCAAACTTAGGTTTGTGTTCCTTAAGAAAGACCGTGTGGTTGTATTTCTTGAGAAGTCTAGGACGTGTTGTCTTAGAGGTTGTTCCTTGAGTAAGACCTGTGAGGTTGTATTACTTGAGAAGTCTAAAACTTGAGAGTTTTAGAGGTTGTGTTAGTCACCAGCATTTTGGCTAGTGCATTGTACTGATTTGATTGAATAGTGGATTAAGACCTTGTTGAGAGAGGCAAAATCACCTTGGCGGGTGGACTAGATTAACTTGAGTATTTCTCAAGTGAACTAGTATAAACATAACGTGTTCATCTCTTTGTTCTCAACAAAAGTCATTATTGTTAAAAGAAAGAGTCTTATAAAAGGAATTTATTTTAAAGAAACAATTTTATTTTGAAAAACCAATTCAACCCCCCCCCCCCCCCCCTTTCTTGTGTTTTTCACACCTTCAATTGGCATCAGAGCTCCGGTTCTGAGGTGATAAAAAGGTTGAATTTTTATCAAGCACTTAACAGTGTTCAATACAGATCCAAGTGTGAAAAACAATGGCTACACCAACTCCTGAGTCAAGTGTCATTGTGAATGAAAGAGACTCTTATACTGTAAAACCTCCTATCTTTGATGGGGAAAATTTGACTATTGGAAAGATAGAATTGAAAGTTACTTTTTGTCGTTTGACTTAGATCTATGGGATCTGATAGTTGATAGCTACAGTCACCCTGTAGATTCTGCAGGCAAAAAGATTGAAAGAAGTGCATTTACAGATATACAAAGAAAAAATTACAAGAATCATCACAAAGCAAGAACTATTCTGTTAAATGCAATTTCATATACAGAATATGAAAAAATTACAAACAGAGAAACTCAAAGTCTATTTTTGACTCTCTTCGTATGAATCACGAAGGCAACGCTCAAGTCAAGGAGACGAAGGCTCTTGCACTATTTCAAAAATATGAGGTCTTCAAAATGGAAGACGATGAATCTGTGGAAACCATGTTCTCAAGATTTCAAGTGCTTGTTGCAGGACTCAGAATTCTGGATAAAGGATATTCAACTGCTGATCATGTCAAGAAAATGATCAGAAGTCTGCCTGTCAAATGGAGACCAATGGTGACTGCTTTGAAACTGGAAAAGGATTTGAATAGTATAAGTCTTGAGGAGCTTATCAGTTCTTTAAGAAGTCATGAGATAGAGCTTCAAGGAGATGAACCTCAGAAGAAAAATAAATCCATTGCCCTAAAGGCCAAGTCCGAGAAGAAAAAGGCGTATCAGGCAGAAGAAGAAGTGGAAGAATCTGAAGAAAATTCAGATGAAGATGATATATCTCTCATATCAAGGAAAATAAGTCAATTATGAAAATACAGAAAGAATAAGTTCAGAGGACCAAGAAGAAGATCTGAATCTACATATGGTCAAATGAGAAATTATGGAAGAGATGTTACGTGTTTTGAATGCAAGGAACCTGGACATGTAAAAAATGATTGTCCAAAATTTAAGAAAGAGGAGAGACCTAAGAAAGCCAAAAAGGGTCTTATGGCAACCTGGGATGATTCAGAATCTGAGGATGATCTAGATGGAAAACGTGTCAACATGGCATTCATGGCAGAAACCAACGATGTTTTATCAGAAAAAGATCTATAAGACTCTGACGATGAAAGAGAGGTACTTTCTTCCCTATCTCGTTCTGAACTTGAAATAGGATTATCTGAACTTATGGAAAGATATCAAATCCTTCTAAGAAAACACAAAACTTTGAAAAAGACGTTTGTGGTTCCTCCAGAAGATCTTACTAAAAGTAAACAAACCATCTCTGAATTAAATGAAAAATTATTTGTCTTGGAAAAATCAAATGTTGTTTTAAAAAATAAAGTCTCTAAGTTAGAAGAAGAAATCACTTCCAACATAACTAACACTAATGAAGTAGTCAGATATGATAAAGTCTTTCAACACTTCCTTGCTAAAAGCATAGATAGAAGTAAAATGGCTTTAATGATCTATGGAGTCAGCAGGAATGGAAATAGAGGTCTGGGATACTCAGGACCATCACAACCATTTGATGAGACCAAGAGTATCAAGATAATACCTCTGTCTAAACATTTTGTGCCCTCTGGCACTATCATGAAATCTTCTGAATAAAAAGGTTCAAAATCTATTACTACACAAACATAAACACTAAAGAAAACTCCTAAAAATAAACACTATGCACAAATTCCACACTATTACTCTAATGTAAGGAAGTCCAAAGGTGTCAGAACCTCTGGAAAAGCTAATGTGAAAGGACCCACAAAATAGGTACCTAAGAATAAGATAATTTATGTTGCAGACATCCTTAATGGCACCATTGAAACACCAGTCATGGTACCTGGACAGTGGATGCTTGCGACACATGACAAGAGAAAGGCATATGTTCCAAGATTTGAAACTTAAGCCCGGAGGTGTCGTCGGTTTCGGAGGAAATCAGAAAGGAAGAATCATTGGCTCCGGAACTGTTGGAAATGGTAAGTTTTCCTCCATTAATAATGTTCTATTAGTTGAAGGTTTAATGCATTATCTATTGTCAATTAGTCAGCTCAGTGACAATGATTATGATTTAATTTTCAATCAAACGTCCTGTAAGGCTGTTAGTCAAAAGGATAGATATGTCTTGTTCAACGGAAAGAGGAAGAACAATACTTACAAACTTAAATTATCAGATTTAAAATATCAAAATGTAAAATGTCTTCTTTCTGTAAATGAAGAGCAATGGGTCTGGCACAGACGTCTTGGTCATGTCAGCTTGAGAAGAATATCTCAGCTGAACAAACTAGGACTTGTCAGAGGCTTGCCAAATCTGAAGTATTCTTCAGATGCTCTTTGTGAAGCATGTCAGAAAGGCAAGTTTTCAAAAACTTCTTTCAAAGCAAAGAATATTGTTTCCACCTCTAGACCGTTGGAACTTCTTCACATTGATCTTTTTGGACCATTGAAAACTGCCTCCATCAATGGTAAGAAATACGGACTAGTCATCGTTGATGATTACAGTCATTGGACATGGGTGAAATTCTTAAAACACAAGGATGAGTCACATTCCGTGTTTGCTTCCTTCTGCACTCAAGTACAAAATGAGAAAAATTGTAAAATAGTTAAAGTCAGAAGTGATCATGGTGGAGAATTTGAAAACAAGAATTTTGAAGAACTTTTTGATTCACATGGAATATATCATGATTTTTCCTGTCCTAGAACTCCACAACAAAATGGAGTTGTAGAAAGAAAGAACAGAAATTTACAAGAAATGGCTCGCACTATGATCCAAGAGACTGACATGGCTAAGCACTTTTGGGCAGAAGCAATTAACACAGCATGTTATATTCAAAATAGAATCTCTATTAGACCTATCTTGAATAAAACTCTTTATGAATTGTGGAAGAATAAGATTCCCAATATTCCCTACTTTCATCCGTTTGGATGTACTTGTTTTATATTAAACACTAAAGAGAATCTTAGCAAGTTTGATTCCAAATCACAGAAGTGTCTGCTGTTAGGATACTCTGAACGCTCAAAAGGCTACAAAGTTTATAACACAGAATCACAGATTATGGAATAATCAATTCATGTTAGATTCAATGACAAGCCTGACTCTGAAAAGTCAGACCTAGTTGAAAAGCTTGCAGATTTGGAAATTAGCTTCTCAGAACCTAAAGAAAAGACATATGAAGTTAAAGACCAGCAAGATCCTACACCGAATACCACTGATGTAACTCTGAATACTCCACATCAAAAGAAAAGAAGAATGTCTACTTCTCATCCTGAGGAACTAATTTTGGGTAGCAAGGATGCTTCAATCAGAACCAGATTAGCCTTCAGACCATCAGAAGAAACACTCTTGGGATTAGTGTCACTAATCGAACCAGCCACAGTTGAGGAAGCTCTTATGGACAAGGACTGGGTTCTGGCCATAGAATAAGAACTTAGTCAGTTCTCAAAGAATGATGTTTGGGATTTAGTTCCAAAACCTAAAAATGTTCATGTAATTGGAACCAAGTGGGTATTTAGGAACAAGCTAAATGAGAAGGGAGAATTCGTCAGAAACAAGGCACGACTTGTTGCTCAAGGATACAGTCAACAAGAAGGAATTGATTACAACGAAACCTTTGCTCCGGTCGCTAGACTTGAAGCAATACGATTACTAATTTCCTTTTCAGTAAATAATAACATCACCTTATATCAGATGGATGTTAAGAGTGCATTCTTAAATGGCTATATATCAGAAGAAGTTTATGTCAAACAACCTCCTGGTTTTGAAATTTCAGAAAAATCAAATTTTGTTTTTAAACTCAAAAAGTCTCTCTATGGTTTAAAGCAAGCTCCTAGAGCTTGGTACGATAGATTGAGCAAATTTCTTTTAGAAAACAATTTCACCAGAGGAAAGGTTGACACAACTCTCTTCTGTAAAACATATAAGAATTATATTCTTATAATTCAAATCTATGTTGATGATATTATTTTTGGTTCTGCTAACTCTTCCTTATGCGAAGAATTTTCAAAGTTAATGCAAGCAGAATTCGAAATGAGTCTGATGGGTGAGCTAAAGTTCTTTCTGGGAATACAAATTGATCAGAAACCAGAGGCCACTTACATTCATAAAAGTAAGTACACAAAAGAACTTCTGAAGAAATTCAACATAATGGATTGTAATGTAGCTAAAACACCAATGCATCCAACATGTATCATGGGAAAAGAAGAAACAGGAGTTAAGGTTTGTCAGAAGCTCTATTGTGGTATGATAGGCTCTCTCTTGTATCTAGCTGCTTCTAGACCTGATATATTATTCAGTGTACATTTATGTGCTAGATTTCAATCAGATCCAAGAGAATCTCATTTAACTGCTGTTAAATGAATTCTAAGGTATCTGAAAGGAACAACTAATCTTGGCTTGATGTATGAGAAAACATCAGAGTACACTCTTTCTGGTTACTGCGATGCAGACTATGCTGGAGACAGATTAGAAAGAAAGAGCACATCTGGTAACTGTCAGTTCCTGGGGAACAACCTAATCTCATGGTCAATCAAGAGATAATCCACAATTGCTCTCTCTACAGCAGAAGCAGAATACATATCCGCTTCATTATGCAGTACTCAGATGTTATGGATGAAAAATCAGCCGAAAGACTATCAGATATACGAGAGTAACATTCCTATCTTCTGTGATAATACTGCTGCTATTTGTTTAAGTAAAAATCCAATTTTACATTCTAGGGCTAAACACATTGAAATAAAACACCATTTTATCAGAGACTATGTTCAGAAGGGAACCTTATGCTTAAAATTTATTGATACAGACCGTCAATGGGATGATATTTTTACAAAACCCCTGGCTGAAGATAGATTTCAAATTATTTTAAAGCATCTGAAAATGGACTACTGTCCAGAGTGAAAGCATTTCAGAACCAAATGTGTTTAGTCAGAGTAAATAAGCATTTTTAAATCATCAAAACCACTTTTGTGAAACGTGTCTCAATCCTGATGTGTCATTTGATTAGCAAATAATTTTTGCATATGGTTAGATTATATCTAAATCACTATATTTATTCAAATCAAACGAACAGTAATTTTCTTGGGATTTACTTAAAATCATAATTGCGTTCATTTCGTAACCCCCAATACCTGTTCCCAACTTTTCGAATTTCAAAAATTCCTCTTCACTTCACTTCCACATTCTACGAACTCTAAAAACCCTAATCGCTTTTCTCTCTCTCTCTCTCTCTCTCTCTCTCTCTCTCTCTCTCTCTCTACCATTCATCGATCTCAATCTTCAACTATAATCATGATGACGTCGATTCAAGAAAAAACCGTCAAGTTTTCCAAAGAAATGGAAACATCATCAAAGAAGTTATTGTCCTCCTCATCAGTAGTGTCGTCCACTATTTCAACAATGTCTACAATAGTTACTCCTTCTTCGTCACAGTCTTCTCAGATAGATAAAGATCATGTAACCCAAAGAGAAGCCACTGTTACCTGTAATCTTGAGAATCTACTCGTACTCAAGGAACTGCATGTAGATTTCAAGAATCTTGCCGAAAATGGATTTAATCTATTTAATGAGGTAGAAGCTCAAGGTTGGAATAATTTCTTTGATAGGCTTAAAGGTCCAGTTTTTGAAGCACTTGTAAAAGATTTATGGAGACAAGCTTACTGTGATAAACTTCATGTCGTCTCTTATGTCTTGGGAAGAAAAATTGTCATCACCGAAAGATCAATTGCTGAACTTTATAAACTGGAATTTCTGAAGAACAAGAGAGTCTATGGAAGGGTCAATAAATCTCCGTTTATGAAAAAGGTCATCAACCCAACCATCTACACCAACCATCAACCAAATAAAACAAAGTACAGAAGAGAAGACATGCATGTAAACCTGAAAATTTGGCACAAGATCATTCTCGATTGCATCAATCCAAGACCCTCATCATATGCTGCAAATTACTTCAACGCTAACCAGAAGTATATGTTATATTATTTGTTCACCAAGGAAAGAATGTGCTTACCTTCCATCTTATTTTACTATCTGAGAGATATGGTGAAGAAGACAAGAATAACAGGTGGATCAAAAAGTGATATACCTAAGTACATTCCTTTTGGAAGAATGCTTTCAGACATATTCTATGAAAGTGGTATAGTGGAGACTCTGGTTACAGAAGTTCAACACACAGAAGATCTGACTGCAACACTTGGAGAATCAGTCAATGCCACAACACTTAAGCACATGAGAATAATTAATAAATTAACAGTGGAACCTTTTTCTATCTCTGAGGACTTAATCAAGCGCATGATCACAGTACCAGATTATCCTGCCTATTATAGAAGCGACCTCATTGAAGAAGTTGCTGCATTTGTAGATGCAATGAAGGCACGAGGATATGATGTATCTGAGGTCAAGAATGAAGAAGTTGAACTTGAAAAAGGAGAGTGGGAGCAAACTAAGGAGGCTGATGAATCTGCTCCTGAACCAACTCTTGCAGAGTCCCTCAGAAGAAAAAGAAAGCAAGCTACTGTTAATTCTGAGCCTCAGAAAAGGAAGAAGAATAAAACAAAATCCAAGACTGCTACTCTAACCTCTGCATTAGAGAAAAATAGTAAGCCTGATTTTGCTCTATCTGTTTCTAGAGTTGAATCAATTTCTATTCCATCTTCGCAACAAACTATCTCAATTCCCACTTCACATCCACTAGTCAGTTTCAAGCCACCATCTTGTTCAAATCCACCACCACCAATATCTACTCCTGTAACTCCACAAATTTCCTCTCAATCAATTAGTACACCTATCCAATCCGTAGAAATTCCTACATACACTTCATCAACTATCACCTCAATCATCCAACCAGATATGCCTGTCTCACCGATGTCGTATGCTTTTCATCCGAAAACCATTACTGAATCCTCAATTCAACATTCTGATCCACCATCTCAAACTTTTGAACCTCTTATGGTTTCAGTTACCCTAGAAGTATCATCTCCTGTTGATCAACAAACTAATGAACATCTTTCTACTGAGATCGTTTCATCTCAACAAGCACCACCTGAAACCAACCCTGTTGAACCTGATCTTGCTTTGGTCATCTATAATGTACCACCTCCAACATTTTTTGAAGAATGCACAAGTCAATTTTATGACAAGGCATTAAGAAAGTTTGCAAACCTAAGAGTAGAATTTAACACAAGTACCAAGCCCTTGGAGCTTGAAAGTTCCTGTCAGATCTTTCAGAAATGGCTGGATTCTGAACTTGCAAGAATTATAAGTTTCTCAGACGCAACCATAACTGCTGGAATTCAGCTGGCAAAAGACAGAGCAGAAGTTGAAGCGAGGATCAGGATACTCAAGTTTCTGGCTGCAAAACAGAAAGAAGCGGAAGAAAAAGCTGTTGAAGAAGCTAGACTTCTAGCAGAGAAGACTGCTAAAGAGTCCAGGATGGCACAAGAAGCTGAAGCCATGGAAAAGGCTGAACAAGATGTTGCAGTTGTTCCCACCTCTGATCCTGTTGTAAAGCATTTGGAAAATGCAATTAAAGAAATCAGGGAAGAACAACAGAAGTTCAGAGAAAACTTTGAGGAACAAAAGTCCATCATTTCCAATGTCTAAAGCATGCTTCAGAAGCTTTGCGGCAAGATGTCCTCTGGAAGAAACTAAGTTCTAAGTCTCCTCTTTTTTTTAAGTTTTTAAATCTTTGTTTTTCACCCTTGAACCACTAATCTTTTTGATCAATGACAAAAAGGGGGAGAAGTATTTGAATGTGATATTTTGATTCCATAGTCAATCCCTGAAAAACAACGTTGTTTACATGCTAACAGACAAACTGTTATTTTTATTAGATTGTTTTTCTTTTTCAGGAATCCTGATCCAATTCAAACATCACTAAGTGAATCATTGAAGAATCAAGACTATGATGACTTCAGTATATGACATAATGAAATCAGGGGGAGCCCAAGCTTAAAAACTCATCAAGTCTAAGACTCAGGGGGGGTACTTCATATGAAGGATAAGCTATCTTTAGAATCTATTATTTTCCCTGCATTATATATATCAAAATTGTGTCATCAAAATACAGAGTTTTGTCATCATAAAAAAGGGGGAGATTGTGAGAACAAGATTTGGTTCTGCAATATTATCTCTAAGTTTTGATGATATCAAATGAGTATTTCTGCATGAACAATTTTGTACAACTAATGTTTGTTATTTGTGAGTATTGGCGCCTATACACTTGAAAAGCATAACTCATTTTAAGCTAATATGAAGTTCACAAGACTCTGATACAAAAGGAAAAAAGAACAAGTTTTGAAGATCTGAACACAAAGGTTCTGATTGAATGAAGTCCAGATGCTGAAGACTTATGCTCTCTGATCAAGGTTCTGAAGACCTAACCCCAGTCTCTACTCATGCTTCAACCAGATACTATCAGAAGCCTCTGAAGATATGAAGACAACGCACCAAGAGAACAAGGTTCTGAAGACCAAGTGTTGAAGACTCTGAAGGCACTGCTCTGAGGATTCGAAGACTTGATAATCTTAAGAACCAAGCTATGTTTTCCCTTCTTACTCATGCTCGTAAAAAGCCTCTGATGTTGAGAAACCAAGAAGATAAAGCTACATAGTACAGTTGTACCATAATACAATGTGAAAATATCTTGGTAATAGTGCAACGGTACAAACGAAGATATTCTGACAAAACAGGATGCGCAACACGCAAAAGTTTTTATCTGTCCTCACGCTTCTAGCCTCCAGCCTAGTTAGCTATCATGATTACACTTCAATGGCTCTTTTTTTTACACGGCTATAAAAGGAAGCAAAAGACTTGAAGAAAGACACACACGAACGAACTGTAAAAATACTTTCCAACTTAAATCTTTCTTAAGTCATTCTGGTTGAAACTAGTTTACATATTTTAGCTTGTATAAGAAGCATTTTTCTGTAAATGTAACTTATTCAAATTTAGGTTTGTGCTCCTTAAGAAAGACCGTGTGGTTTTATTTCTTGAGAAGTCTAGGACGTGTTGTCTTAGAGGTTGTTCCTTGAGTAAGACCTGTGAGGTTGTATTACTTGAGAAGTCTAAAACTTGAGAGTTTTAGAGGCTATGTTAGTCACCAGCATTTTGGCTAGTGCATTGTACTGATTTGATCGAATAGTGGATTAAGACCTCGTTGAGAGAGGCAAAATCACCTTGGCGGGTGGACTAGATTAACTTGAGTATGTCTCAAGTGAACTAGTATAAACATAACATGTTCATCTCTTTGTTCTCAATAAAAGTCATTATTGTTAAAAGAAATAGTCTTATAAAAGGAATTTATTTTAAAGAAACAATTTTATTTTGAAAAATCAATTCAAACCCCCATTTCTTGTGTTTTTCACACCTTCAGGGCAATGGATTAGGATTGTGGGATTAGACTCTTAAGCTCAAATAGTATAAATACAGGGCAAGGGATTAGGATTTTGGGATTATACTCTTAAGTTCCAAGAGTATAAATATAGGGCAAGGGATTAGGATTTTTGGGATAAAACTCTTAGGTTCTAAGAGTATAAATATAGGACAAGGGATTAGAATTTTGGGATTAGACTCTTAAGTTCCAAGAGTATAAATATAGGGCAAGGGATTAGGATTTTTGGGATAAAACTCTTAGGTTCCAAGAGTATAAATATAGGACAAGGGATTAGGATATGGGATAGAACTCTGGTGATCCAAGAGTATAAATAAAGGATTAGGAATAGGGATAGGAATAGGGATATGGATAGGGATAGGGGATAGGGGAGGTGAACTACGGATACTATGATCCTTCAAATCTTAGGGTACGTAGGCATATGGTTGTAAACCCTAGCGAGTACAAAATAATAAAAAACTTAGGGTTCCCCTCTTACATCTAAGTCATTTCATTATATCATAATAAGGATTTTTGTAAAATAAAATAAATAGTCAAACATTCAAATAACAAGCAAACATACCCTAGAACTTAAGGAGGATTCCATTGAGTACAATGGAGAGGAGTGGTGCCTAACACCTTCCACTCACTTAACCGACTCCCGAACTTAGCGTCTCTCCCTTAGGATTTAGGTTTTATTATTATTTTCCTGTCCCTTAGGACGAATAAAGGGTGATGGCGACTCGATATTTTTTCCGACCGCGACAGACTCATTCTTGTAAAGCATCATAGAGACAGACACATGTGACATCCAAGAATGTCATTAGACGCAAAAGAAGAACAGACATATCCAGAAAAACAATCGGATAAGAAAGTTCATATCTGGAAAAACGCCAGGTAGACACGACAATATCTATTTGGTAGTGCCAAGTAAGTTGGACTTTGACCAAAAGGTAAGACGCAAATAACAACACGACCTCTGGTGAAATGTAAATGAGGATGAAACACTCATGTTATGCATATGTATATAAACTATGCTATGTTATATGATCAAATTCAAATGTAGATGTCAACGATATGGCTCGATTCTTTTAGGAAGAAGACAAGACTGGAAGACTGATTCCTCAACACGGAGATCACCGCCATTCTGCTTGAGGACTAAATATGCTACTGTTAAACACATCTTTGCCATACTGGTAAATTGTATCAAGTTGATGATCCTTGTAGGAAGGATGGAGAGTATTTTTCAAGTAAATTGCCCCAGACTAGATGACTGTTATAGATGAACTGATCATTGCTTCAGCTTGTTAGATTCTAGAAATGACTACTTCACTGTGCGCTTGGAAAGCTTGCCCCAGTATGAGTCTTGAATGATCTTCTGGATAAACCAATTTTGAGAAGGACTTGCACTAAAACACAAATTTTGAACTGATTCTCAACAGGATATGGAAAGAACTTGCCCCTGCTAGGATCACTAACCAAGTTTCTCAACTGTTTGAAAATTCCTTGAGAGGATAACCAGTATGCAAACAAACGTATTCATACAAACATGGTAAATGCAAAGTTCATGCAACTTTTGGAATTAAAATTATTTTTGGAAAATGAAAAGCATATGAGCCATTAGTCAGAACACGACGGTTCAAGACATTCAAAGTGAAATGTAAAGCAAAAGGTATGATGCCAAAACAAATGATCTGCAAAGATCTTTTGGAGTCAGTTTATGCAACCTTGCTATAGTATGCTTTCAAAATAACCTTGCTTCAGTTATGTCATTTGAGGGTTGTAACATGGCCTGGTTCACGGTTATAGAAACAAAGGATAAAGGCTTAAAGTTTATTTGTACCCACCCAATCTTCGTGATGACCTTCAGCCCTACGCTCAATTAACTCAGACTATGCACTCAGGTTCCCAAGAGGTTGGAAATTGCACTGATGATGGTTCAGAAGTCGAGGACTTTGAAATAGCAGTCACTGCTTCCTTACAACATTTGGTTGTTGTTGTCATTGAGGATTTTCAAGGTAAGGATTTAAAGATTTCCTCTTTTATTATCCTTAACTTTTGTCTGAACTGTTTCTTTTGAAGCTTACAGCCAGCGGGATGCCCCAGTTTTGCCTAAGTCTCCTTCATAAGTTTTGACTTAGCGGGCCTTTTTTTTTAATTTTTTTGAGAAAGAAAGAGAGTGATTGTCTGGCTTAATGCTTACGGTGAACCATCATCGGCTTTTGACTTGAAGGACATCTTCGACACTCACTTGCTGTGTGCGAAGGAAAACTTGTGAATGCAACCTTGATATGAAAGGTGTTTTGCATGAAAGCATAACCAAGTAAACTGAGAACTACCCATCCCAAGGTTAAGATTGCAGGTTTTTTGTAAAGAAAGAAACTCCAACTTCTAGGCTCGAAAGGTTTGACAAGGGAATAACTTCCTTATTTCTCCAGCGTTTGGGGATTGAAATGATGCCTTACATCATCAGCAAAATTTATTTGAAAGCATGTCAGCAATTGTGGGTATAAAATTTTTGTCATCCTCCCTCTAATCTTTGCACAATAAAAAAGAAAGTAGAAAATAGATAAAATACTTTTGAAAAGAAAAGCATAAAGATGTAAATAGCGGACAAAATGAATTGAATAAAAAATTGCAATGCTCATTTCATTAATCACGAAAGTACAAACATAATTCGAATGCAAATAGCTAGTACAAAATAAAGGAAGATGCAAACAACAAGAAACATGGCCTAGTGACTAATCAACACAAGGATGAGTTGTCCTCTTTGAAACACTGGCTTTTAGGAGGATAGCTGGCTGAGGTCGACCGAAGCTTCACTTGGCGTGCTCTGACAGAGGATTATTCTGAACATTAGGATTTCTATTATGAAAGCTAAGGATTCTGACCTTAATCAAATCACGCACTCTAGCCTTTAGTGCATAGCAATTTTCCAGATCGTGGCATGCGGCACCTTCATGGAATGCACAGTGGAGATCAGATCTAAATCCAGCTGGAAGAGGATTTAGAGGAGGAGGCAGAGTCCTTGTGGTAATCAAACATTTATGAACCAAACCAGGATAAAGTTAAGTGTACGTCATGGGAATAGGATCAAATTGATTCCTATTATGGTTTTGGTTCTGCCCTACAGCCGGACGTTGGGGAGCTTGGGGTTGTCTTGGAGCAGCAACCACAAAAGTAACAGCATTAATGGTAAGGTGATTAACATGCTGAGGTCTAGGACGGATTCTCACTTCAGTCATGACATCATTGGTATGGTCTTCTCTTTTCTTCTAGAAGTTCCCATAGGATTTCTTCGCACCATTAGAAGATTCAGCAGCCTTGGACACTTTACCATTCTTGAGTCCTTCCTCGAGTCTTTGACCAATGGTTACCAAATCAGTGAAGTTAGAAGAAACACTGCCAATTATCTTCTCCTAATAGAATGGAGACAAGGTGTCCATGAATATTCCAGTCATCTCCTTTTCTGCTAGAGGGGGTTCAACTTGAGAAGCGAGTTCTCTCCAACGCTGAGCATATTCCTTGAAAGACTTTTTCTCATTCTGAGACATATTTTGAAGTTGACGGTGGCCAGGAGCCATGTCGAGGTTGTACTTGTACTACTTCATAAAAGCATTAGCAAGATCCTAGAAGCAGTGGATACTGTTCTGTTTAAGATTCATATACGATTTGAGAGAAGCTCCACTCAAGCTGTCTTGAAAACAATGGATGAGCAGCTTCTGGTTGTTGGTATACGCAGCCATCTTTCAAAAGTACATGACCAAATGAGCCCTTGGACAAGAGTGACCCTTATATTTCAAAAACTCGGGAGTTTTGAATTTGGCAAGCATAGCAAGGTCAAAAACCAGACACATGTTGTCTGCGTCCACACTAAAGAAGTCAGTACCCTCAATGGCTCGAAGTCTCTTGTCTATGGTCTGAAACTGTTCACGGACAACCTCAGGTTCAACAAAGTTTTCACGGTCTTCACCTTGAGCACTGGCAGCGTTGTACTCATATAGAGGATTCTCAAAGGGAGCTTGGACAGTCTCGGAAATAGTGTGGACCATAGGTCTAGGCTCAACGAAAACTGGAGCTTGAAATGTCGGTCTGACAGTTTGACCAAACATTGCAGTAGATGGAATAGGTGGAGAGAAGTTGTGGGGTAAACCAAACTCTGGCCAAGTTGAAGATGACACCTGAACAAGCTGAGGATCAACATTTGAAACCTCCTGGATAACAGTTCTTTGGGTTTGCTCTCCTCTAGCAATCAATACCTGGAGCATTTCAGTGAGCTTAGTCATGCTTGACTTAAGATCATCGATCTCTATTCAGATCTCTGCGCTGTGTACTTCTTGTTCTGACATCTTACGTCTGTAGTTAACCCTAATCCTGTATCTGTGTCAAGGAATCATCTTGACGACTGAAAGATGACACTGGAAGATATAGACAGCTAAAATGAGTCGCTGGACAAACGGATGTATGCAATAAATCATGCAAAGATGCAAATGATATGCAATGCGGTGCAAGATAGGATGCAAATCATACATATCAGGATTAAAGGTTCGTGATCATAGCATGGAGTCTGGGTAAAGAACCAACCACAGGGTGTGTACTAGGGGTGAAGCACCTGCATAACGAGTTCTAACAAGGTTACCAGAGTCATTGATAAATCTTTCAGATATTATCGGCTTGCACGACTACTCATGTGGGCTAATAATATTCTCGAGATAAACTCGTCTGAGTGTAGTATCGTATGACAATCACCACAGGTTTACACCTGGATTATCACACACTATGTCCTAAAGTGGCTTAAAGGTGTGAAGGAATACTAAGGTCCTCAGCTTCACGGAATCCCAGGTCAGAAAAAGTAATGCCAATACGACTACTCGCATAACATCAGTAATCCCAAAGGGGCCTCCACTGAACGTGGTTATATCATATGTTAATCATGTTAGGACTACTACCAACAGTTAACTATTGATTATACCACAATTCTATCATAGGTGTATACTCAAGTCCGGGTTAGGACTCATCTCACAACAGAATGTAACAACCTTGCATACAGAAAATCCCAACCAAACAGATATATACAAATATACAATAACACATACAAAACAAGTTTGGGGTAACCCTCTTAAGGTAGTCCCCAGTGAAGTCGCCATTTCTGTCTCGGTGAGAATTGGATATCAAGCTATTGGATTAACTTGAATCACACATCAAAATTCACCATCGATCTTTAATTTATCCAAGGGAAGGGAAAAAGAACGAATAACCCAAAAGTATGCAATGCAATGCAAAGGAAAAGAGAATCTAAGGTTCGGGGGTTGGTTATACTTAGGGAAGGTGCTACCATCCTAAGTATTTGTAGTACTCTACAGGAACCTCTTATTTTATTATGTTATTTATTATTTTGTCTGCTTAAGGGTGAAAAGGTAAAGGGAGACCTAAGGTATTATTTCTAAGTATGCTCGCCAAGACATCGCATCATGTGCCTACGTATCCTGGCGGGAATGGAATCAGAGCATTCGTAGTTCCCTTAACTAAGGGTGAGGAACTCTAGACTATGGTCAAGGTTCCAAGGGGGAGGTAAGCGTCTATGGCAGAACACCTACATAGAGTTAAGAAACTCTAAACCTAAGTCTATGTTAGAAAGGAGGTAAGTGTCCATGGCAGGACACTTACATAGAGTGCGGCGACTCTAATCCTAAGGCTAGGATGAAAGGGAAGAAAATGTCCATGGCAGAACACATACAAAAAGTGCGGCGACTCTAATCCTAGGGCTAGGATGAAACGGAAAATACCTAAAGTTAGGCTAAGTATGACATGGCAGTCAACAAAAGGGACCCCCCCTTGGAATGGTATTGAGAAATCGTCGAACGAAACAGGCATCAAAATCGGACTTAATCACAGCCAAATGCATCAAGAATTAAATTCAAAATTGAACATCAAGAGTTAACTAATATGAAAACGAGAATTGTCAAGATTAATTTAAGAATTAACTAAAAATGAAATCTAATAAAACCACATTCTAATTAAACTAAAATTTAATTAAACTAGAATCTAATAAAAAACTAACTAAACTAAATTCTCAATAAAAGTTAATTAAACTAAATTCTAATTAAATCTAATTAAACTAAATTCTAATTAAATCAAATTAACTAATTACAATTAAAAAATCAAAAGGGGGGGGGGGGGTGTAGGAGAAATGGTGTATATTTAGAAAGACAACTCCAAGCCCATGGAAAAGGAAGCCCAACGCAAGGAATGGGGTCCATTGTGGACCCTAGGTCAAACCTTTGACCTGTAGAGCACATCTTGGGTGTTGATCTGATCAAGAGTCAAACATAGACTCAAGATCTAAGGGCCAGCAAAGAGGGCGCGTGATAAGATATGTGGGTGTGCACGCAGGGAATCCAAAGAACCACTTAAACACAAAACTAAACATGAGACTCTTATTTTACCCACTCTCTCATCTTTCTCTCTCTCTCTCTCTCTCTCTCTCTCTCTCTCTCTCTCTCTCTCTCTCTCTCTCCCTCTCCCTCTCTCTCTCTCTCTCTCTCTCTCTCTCTCTCTCTCTCTCTCTCTCTCTCTCTCTCTCTCTCTCTCTCTCTCTCGTTTCTACACGCCGGAGTTCCTTCGCTGCCCGCGCCAGAAATCGCCTCCGGCGGCGGTGAAGCCACAATCAACCCATAAATCACATCAAAAAACTCACAACGATCTTCCTAATCCAAAACCCTAAATAATTTTCTCAGATTCTAAGTCTACCTTTCGAATCAAGCACAAATGTCCAAGAACCCTAAGTGTCGCAAAATGAAATTAATCGGTGAAATTGAAGTTTCAGGCCACGGGACCCTGGGGAAAAGCTTCAAGGCAATGTGTTATACACCATGGTGTAACACCCCAATTTTAGTAATTATTAATTTATATTAATTAATTGAGTGATTTTATGAATTAATTGATTTAAACGAATTATTTGATTTATTGAATTTATATGAATTGTTTGATTTATACGAATTATTGGAATTATATAAATTAATTAGTTTATTTAATTTATTTGAATTAATTGATTTATGTAATTTATTTGATTTATTTAATTTATATGAATTAGTTGATTTAATTGATTTAATTGAAAATATGTGATTTATTAAATTATTTGAAGTAATTGATTTATTTGGATTTATTTGAAATAATTGATTTATTTAGTTACTTGATTTATTTGGATTATTTAAATTAAGTAATTTATTTAATTGATTCTATTTGATAGAATCATATAAAATTGCTAGATTTTAGTGGGTTTGATGTAGTGTGTGAATAGTAAGTGAGATGGGTTAGGTTAAGCCCTATAGCTTAAAGACAAGTTAGGGTTTAAATATAATAGAAAGATAGTAAGAGAGAAGTTGGAACAAGAGGAATATAGACAATAGTAGAGAAGGAGAAGAGAAGAGAAGAAGAAGAAGAAGAGGGGAAGAGAAGAGAAAAACTCAAGAATTTATCAAATCAAGATAAAGGTGGGTTTTTTTGCATATTTATTGGGATTATTTGATAAAGATTAGTGGCTAGAAATATGTTTAGGATAAAACACCCAAAAAATTTATGAGATTGGAAATTGTTAAGTTCTAATGTTAATCTTTGAGATGTATTAATTTAATTGTGTTTGAAATTAATATGTTGGTATATTATAGAAATACATTCAATATTTGAAGATACCCATTGGAATTTGAAATATTTATATATTTGTTGAAACTGTAGCGTAAAAGAAATAAAGGGGTGTTAATGAAATGTGCTTCCCTTTTTATCACTCCTGTGGCACATTAAATTAAGTAATAGGAAATGATAGGATTTTTTTATTTTTATTTTATTTTATAGAGTGGTATCCTTCCTTCCGTGCCGACTAATCCACCCGAGAGCGCGCCCGTAAGCAACGCCCCACGTAGCCTCCGAAAGTTGGCCCAGGCTCCTTCGAACTCAGGACCTCAAGAGGAGCAAACTCTTGAAACCCAAGTACTCTCCCACTAGGCCAACCCTCTCGGGTTGGAAATGATAGGATATAGATTAGCAACACAATTAAATTAGAAATTAATAAAAATTCTAATTAGTTAGTAAATGGAAACAGTTAGTAAACGTAGGTTACTAATAAACTCTGATATAAATTAAGTTGAAATAGAGAAGTTGATTTCAACTTATATATATATATATATATATATATATATATATATATATATATATATATATATATATATTACCTAAAAGACTTGTACAATGAGATTCTTTTAGTGTTTCTTTTTCTATGAGAATGCTTGTGATTATCCAATATTACACGTCTAGTAGCGCCACCTATTTGCATTTAATGCAAATAAAATGTAACTCATACTATCTTAATACTGTAGTGAATAGATGAATATATAATGAATGTGATTCAATTGTATACTATAGCGCAAGATTCATTGTTTTATACGTGCTTTCTCTTTTTTTCTATACTGTAGCGGATAACAAGTGATACCTATATATATTAATAACCTATAGCGATTTCAAGAATCAATGGGAAATGAAATTATCTACATATGCTAATCCTGTAGCGAGGTGATAAATTGGAAAGGAAAGCAATAATAAAAATACATTATAAGCTGTAGCGATAGAACTTAGGCAATGAAAACTAATACTTTCCTTTAATTGTGTCCTGTAGCAAATAAATTGAGACTGAAATAGTTATTAATTACTAATTAATTATTAATACTAATTATCTATTTAAAATATTAAAACCTTATTAAATTATTAAATGTCTATTAAAGATGATATTTTATTTAATATGAAACTTTATTAAATATTAATTATTTATTCAAATATTAATTATTCTTTCAAATATTAATTATTTATTAAAATGTTTAATAATTACTAAATAATTATTAATATTGAGTAGTATTGAATATTTACTAAATATTAAAATATTAATTTTAAATATTGAATTATTTATTGAATAATTGAATTAATTAGTGAATATTGGATTATTTAATTGAATATTGAATTTGATCGTACCTGGATCAGACAGTATCTGGTGGCTAACAACGTCGTCTGGACTTCAGCTCCTGCAAGGTACTCCGACGCTCAAGTAAGGCAAGGGTCACAAGTAAAAGCAAGTACAAGGTTAAAGTAAGAAAGTGTGTGTAACCTGACCCTCTCAAGTGAGAGGGTATTTATAGAGAGCCCCCAGCGCGGGGCCAACGGTTACTTGCATTGGGCTGGATTGTCAGGCCCAATCCAAGTAACTGTCAGGGCTTACGCGGCGTAGTGAAGACCAACACGTGGTCTTCGCTTATGGGTAACCGTTCCTAGATCTCCGGAATTAGGGCAGACCGATTCCATCGGGAGTGGGTGGTTACATGAGAACGTGTCCTCGCGGGGAGGAGTCTTGTGTGTCGGGGAGAGACGTGTCCTCGCGGGGAGGACTCTTATGTGAGAAGGAGATGGCTCCTCGCAAGGAGGAGCACCTGAGTGTCGAGGAAGAGCGAGCCCTGAGGGGCTTGATGCCTCTGCTCAACGGACTCTGCTGAGCCCGACAATATTGAGGGGTGGCACGTGCCCGACGCTGTTGGGGCGTGTATGTGCCCGACAGTGGTCTTGTAAAGAGGTCTTTGTTGGGCCATCTCACGTCCTGTGGGTTGGGCCTTCTCGACTGAGGGGCAGACCCTGGCCCAGTCCAGAACAGGAGCCCCCCAAGTCGTTGCTCCGAAGTGTCGGAGTAATGACTTAAGGGCCAACAAGCATGTCGGGGAAGTATTGATCGCGTGACCGCGGTGAGGGGAACTTGTTTAAGATCCACTGGCCGTGTCGTCGGGGAGCCAAATGTTCGTTGGGTAGAAATCAGCGAGCAGACTCGAGCGTGGGAGTTCGCGGATGGTCGACTAAGCGGGGATGCGAGAAGTTTGAACTTGGGTGTCGAAGCAAATGGAGAGACGCGTGTTGGGGAGCGAACGGTCGCATATATGCCACGTGTCAGACGCCATCATTGCCTAGGGCGACTAGGCTAGGGTACTGTACTCTAGTAGTCTAAAATTTTTCGAATTCCGTGAGGATCCTATAAATATGCCTCACCTCATTTCATTTGCACCTTTTGCTCTTTTCCTCTCAGACTATCCCTCTCTTCTTCTCCGTTTTTCCGCTGCTGCCTTCCACCGTTCTCCACCGACAATCGCCGTGCCGGAACCCTAAAAAGCGTATTTCAAGTAAGTTTCTTTCTTTTTTTTTCTCCTTTCGTTTGCATTTGTAGGGTGAATCTTATGGTGAACTGATGAAGTTCCCATGGAAGTCATGAAATATCCGGCGAAAACGGCGGAATTTCATAGTTTAGTTGTTGAATCTCACGGGGAGAGGCGTTGAAATCCCCGAGGACACGAAGAATATCTCGGGGTCATGAGATGAACGTTTCTCAGCTCTTTGTTGAACATTCCGGGGATCAAGGACAGAATCCCCGGGGAGCCGACATTTATCTCGGGGATATGGGTCGAATACCCCGGGGTCCCACCTAATTTCGCTCCTTGCGGACCTGGGAATGGTCGCGGGTTCGCGTTCCCCGACGTTCCATCCTCGCCCTTTCACTTGATCAGCGGTGGAAGGAGTGGATTTGATATGGGTCATCGAATTCACCATTTCCTTCTGCTTTTCAGGTAAATGGACGTATTGCCCGTGGCTGAGGAGACGGGCCCGATTCGCCTATGGCGGAGACAACCAATGTCGGGGAGAGGCTTCCCGGCGAGTGGGCCTGCGAAGAGGCAGTGAACATGATCTCCGAGTTTGTCGACCTGAACGAGGCCGACATATTTTATACCGTCGAGCACCGCCTAATAGGTTCACAGAAGTCGTGGAACATGTTCAGGCCTTTGCCACATCATCGAATATGCTCGACATATAGCAGGATGCGGTTTCCCGTATATGAGTTTATGTTCGACGAGGCGGGGTGGCGTTTGCCCTTCACGGATTTTCAACAGTCAGTGTTTGCCCACCTGCGTTTGGCCCTTTCTCAACTCCACCCCAACTCTCTCGCATTCATCAGGGCTTTCGAGCTCGTGTGTAAATACCTGCAGATTGGGGCGACGGTGCCCCTCTTTTTTCGTATTTTCCATCTTCAACGGCAGGCTGTCGACGGCAAGCATGGCTAGGTGTCCTTCAAGCAGGTGAGCAGCCTGTTTCACACTTATCTGGACTCCGTGTGAGACTTCAAGTATCGGTACTTCCTTGTGAGGCCGGTCACACATGAGGCCGTAAATACAGTGTATCGTCGGGTCGTCGAGGAAGTGGATGGACGGCGAGAGGAAGCCCTTGTGCCCAGGTTTCCGTTGTTCTGGACTGAAGAACACTTCAAGAGGGGGACGGATAGCTATATCGTCAGCCCTGGTAAACTCTGCGAAGGGGATCTCTTGGCTCACGAGGCCATAGTCAAGTTCGTCAGTGGGTTTAATAAAGCCAAGTTCGTGACGCCGAACGGGGACTTCCTTCTGGACGACGATTGGGAGGTCTTAACGAAGCGCCGATTGATCAACACTAGGGCTCTCCTCGAGACGTTTTTTGACGAGGAGGCTCTTGAGCTGTTAGGTGGGGTGCCTCCCTAACCTGCCTTTCCCTTCGTCTTTCTTTTCGAATTACTGACCTCTTTATTTTCTGTGCAAGTAAGATGTCATCTGCTGAGGAGCGCCTCAAAAAGTTGAAGGCTAACCGCGCTACGAAGAAGGGAGGCAAAAGCCGTCTCGAGCAGATCCGAGCGCAGGAACCCATTCCCACTCAGACAACCGGGAGTTCTTCTGGCTCTCACCAGGAAAGTGATTCTCCCAGCCCCCAGGTCTCCCAAAGAGGCGGCGGGTTGCGGACATAATGGCCATCGACCTCGCTGAGAACGAGGGTCCCCCTGCTGTAAGATTCGTGCTCCCACCTTGTCACTCGAAGCCGAACTTTTTCATGGGGAATAATTCCCTTTGCGTGGGTGCCCCCTAAGCTCAGGCCATCTTAAGCGTTGACAAGGTCTCTCGGAGAAAGGCGCTGGTGGAGGATGTATCCGCTGTGATGCGGGTTTGTGCGGCTGCCCTAGTTCTGAACGACGAGGCGTGCCCGAAAGGTAAACTGAACAGGTTGCATGAGATTTTCCAGTCTATCTCAGCCGAAATAGAGAAGGTGGGCAAGGAGCTGGCCGACTGCAAAATCCAGAACCAGGCCCAAGTCGAGCTTCAGGGGAAGTTGGAGGAAAAGTCGAAGAATGCTGAGGAAGAGCGGAGACGTCTCGTCGGGATTGAAGAGGAGAGGGGTTGTCTTTTGGCGAGGAATGCCGAGTTGGAGGAGGCTGTCCGCCCCACTGATGAGGAAACTGAGGAAGATAGGTTGCTGACCTCGCGGGCAGCGCTCATAGCGAAGCTCCAGCAATCCGAGGAGGACAACCTCGAAGCGACCGACATAGGATTCAGAAACGCCGTGTAGCAGCTTCGGATTCTCAACCCCAACCTCACAACCAAAGGGATTGACCCCGACGCCAAGGTGGTCGATGGTCAAATCGTGCAGCCGATGCGGCTGGATGAGGTTCATGAACGCGAGGAGCCCGAAGGGACTGTCGCCGAGTAGGCTTTTCTTCTTCGTTTTGTTCAGCCTGCGAGCCGTTTTATTTATTTTTCAATACGTATGCTCGGCCTACGTGCCAGGGGCTTTTGATACTTGTTTGTAATATTTGTACAATGGGCTTCTGCCCACTTTAATGCAATTTTGCTTATCTGCTCGTGTGTTGTTTGTATGGTTTATACTGTGTGTGATGTTATAGCATTTGTTATACTTTGTTTTTGTCTAAGTAATAAAGACTTCTATACTTTGTTTTTCTGTCTAAGTAATAAAGACTTTGGGATTTGCTCGACCTTGATAGTCCCTGACCGCGTGGAGAGCTGGTCGGGTGGTCGGAGACGTATTCCGAACTTCAACGAGGCTAAGTGCTCGATCGAGGTCTTAGCTTCGTGGCGTGAACTTCCCATCGCGAGCTGGGTGTTCTGCCTAATTGGTACAACGACGGTAGAGCTTGATCGAGGTATCCCCGTCGGATCAAAAGTCCTCGCGCACACACAACGCGACATTTGATCATCGTGTTCTGTATAGGGGTGTCGCACTCGTACCTTAGTGCGTCCCCATAATCGCAGTGTTAGTGAGTCGTGGGCAGTGGTTAACTGTAGTACTGTTTAAGCTTCTCAGCGTTCCATGGTCGAGCAAGTTCTTCCCCGTGCAGATTTTTGAGGAAGTAGGCTTCTGTCCCCGTTTTCGCGCAGACGCGGTACGGGCCCTCCCAGTTCGCGGCGAGTTTGCCTTCTCGCGAGTCTTTCTGGTTCCTTCGTAGGATGAGGGTGCCCATCTGAAAATCACGTTTGATAACTTTGTCGTTATAACGCAGTGTTATTTTCTGCTTAAGTGAAGCTTCTCAGAGAGAAGCGCCCGAACGTGTCTCCTCGACGAAATCGAGTTCTTCCCTCAGGGCTTTGTCGTTCGCGTCCCCATCGAAGGGGGCTTCTGTCCTCCTCGAGGGTTCCCTGATTTCCACGGGGATCACCGCTTCTGTTCTGTAGGTCAGGCGGAAGGGGGTCTCCCCGGTTGTGGAATGTGGGGTTGTTCGGTAGGCCCAGAGGACGCTGTGTAGCTCCTCGACCCACCGTTATTTGGCGTTGCCTAATCGACGTTTCACTCCTCGTAGGATTACTCTGTTCGCCGCCTCAGCCTGTCCGTTCATTTGAGGGTGCTCGACCGACGTGAAGTGTTGCTTCGTGCCTAGCTTGGAGACGAAGTCTTGAAAGTTCTTGTCGGTGAACTGTGTTCCGTTGTCGGTGACAATAACTTGAGGCACTCCGAATCGGGCGAGGATGTTTCTTTTGTAAAAACGCAGTATGTTGAAGGCCGTGATTTTGGCCAATGCTTTCGCCTCAATCCACTTCGTGAAGTAGTCCACCCCGACGATGAGGTATTTGTTTTGATATGACCCCTGGACGAAAGGTCCGAGGATATCCATCCCCCACCATGCAAACGGCCACAGGGAGGATAGTGTTTTGAGCTCGTTGGGAGGAGCGAGGTGCATGTCCCCGTAACGTTGGCATCTGTTGTACTTCTTGACGTGTTTCTTGGCGTCATGTTGCATGGTGGGCCAGTAATACCCTGCTCAAAGCGCCTTACGGGCTAACGATCGCCCGCCGAGGTGCTGTGCATTGATTCCTTCATGGATTTCCTGGAGGATGTCGGGGACCTTGGTCTCCTCGACGCACCTGAGGAGGGGGATAAAGAACCCTCGCCGGTATAGCTTGTCCTCGACTATCGAGTATGAGCATGCCCGCCGCTTGACCATTCCGGCTTCCTTGGGATTTTTGGGCAGTTTGCCCGTCGTGAGGTACTCGTACACGGGGGTCATCCAGTAATTATTGTCACCAATGGCATTTACGTCCTCCACTGGAGTGGGTTTGTCGATGCTCGGCCGGGAAAGTACTTCTTATATGACGGATTTGTTCCCGCCTTTCTTCTTTGTGCTTGCCAATTTGGACAAGACATCTGCTCGGGCATTGTGCTCGCGGGGGATGTAAGTTACTTCCGCGGAGGTGAATTTTTTCATCTTTTCTTTCACCAAGGCCAAGTATTCTATGAGGTTGTTGTTCTTGGCCTGGTACTCTCCTCGGACTTGCGAGGCCACGAGCTGGGAGTCGGTGAAGAGTTTGACCTCCTTGGCGCCAAGATCCTCGGCCAGCCGAAGTTCGGCGAGGAAGGCCTCATACTCCGCTTGGTTGTTCGACGTCGGGAAGGATAGTTCGAGAGATACCTCGATCAGGATGCCTTCCTCATTTTCGAGGATGATGCCCGCCCCGCTTCCCTTCGGGCTCGATGCTCCATCGACATAGATCGTCCATTTCTGGGATCCGTTGGTCGAAGGTTCCGGGACGGTCATCTCCGCTACAAAGTTGGCCAATACCTGAGCCTTTAGGGCTTTCCTCCCTTTGTATCGGATGTCAAACTCGGCGAGTTCGAGTGACCACCTGAGCATCCTCCCCGCCATGTCCGGTCGTCCGAGGAGCTGCCTTATAGGCTGTTCGGTCCTCACAACGACAGTGTGGGCAAGGAAGTAGTGGCGTAGCCTCCTGGCCGCGGTGATGAGGGCCAGGGTGACTTTCTCTATCTGCTGATACCTAAGCTCGGGGCCTTGGAGGGCTTTGCTCGTGAAGTAAATTGGTTTCTGCCCGTCCGGGGTTTCCCGAATGAGGACGGCGCTGACTGCTTCACTCGTGATTGCAAGATACAAGAAAAGTGTCTCCCCGCCCTCAGGTCGTGAGAGGACCGGGGGTTGCGATAAGACTTATTTTAGGTGGAGGAGCGCCTGCTCGCATTCTTCGCTCCATTCGAACTCCGCTTTTTGTCGAAGAAGTTTGAAAAATGAGAGTGCGTACTGTGCGGACTTGGCGACGAAGCGGGAGAGAGCGGTGAGGATCGCGTTCAATGATTATATCGACTTCTTTGAGTCCGGAGTAGGGATCTCGGAAAAAGCTCTACACTTGTCGGGGTTGGCTTCGATTCCTCGCTCTGTGAGATAAAAGCCGAGGAACTTACCTGCCCGAACGCCGAAGGTACATTTATCGGGATTGAACCTCATGCGGCACCTCCTCGCTGTGTCGAACACTTTCTTGAGGTGTGCGGCATGGTCGACTTCTTCCGCCGATTTGACGATCATGTCGTCCATGTAGACCTCGAGCATGTCGCCGATCTCATCCCGGAAAACCTTATTCATTATCCATTGGTAGGTCGCACCGGCGTTCTTCAGACCAAAGGGCATCACGTTGTAATAGTAGTTGCCTGACGCCGTCATGAAAGCCGTGTGCTATTTGTCGACCTTGTCCATGGGAATTTGGTTGTATCCCGAGTAAGCGTCCATGAAGGATAATAGTTTGTAACCTGCAGAATTGTCGACCAGTTGGTCGATGTTAGACAAAGGGTAGCAGTCTTTCGGGCAAGCCCGGTTAAGATCAGTATAATTAACGCACATCCTCCATTTTCCATTATTCATTTTTACAAGTACAATGTTGGACAACCAGGTTGTGTACCAGGCCTCCGAAATAAAATTCGCCTCTAGGAGGTCTTTTACAACTTTTTCAACAGCCTTCGCTTTTTCGGGAGACTGCCTACGCCTACGTTGAGCTATGGCCCTAGCGGCCGGATCTACTGCGAGCTGATGGCAAGTCACCTCGGGGTCAAGGCCAGGCATCTCAGAGGCGCTCCATGTGAACAGATCAGCGTTCTCCGGGAGACATGCCTTCAGCTGCTCCTTCGCCAGGTCGGGGATTCTGGTGCCAATCTTCACGTTACGGTCTGGATCGTCCCCGAGTACCACGAGCTTAAAGTCTCCGTCGGGGATGGGACGCGTTGGGTGGAGAGGCCGCTCGTTGTTTTTCTCCTGGAGGTCGAGATCTTCTGCCCCGTCTTCATCGGGTTCTCGCGGGAACCTGCTGTCAAGTTCAACCACGTTGACGCGCGGGAGAGGTACCTGTTCGGCGTCTGGGGGTGGCTTGGCCACGGTCTTGGGTTTGGGTTTGGTGCCGATGGAACTCATGCCTTTGACAGCGGCGTCGAAGCATCTCCTGGTCGCGTCTATGTCCCCGTGCATCGTCACTACTCGTCCCCTGGCCGTGTAGTACTTCATTTTGAGGTGGACTGTTGATGGCACTGCTGTGAGCTCGGCCAGGGTGGTCCTCCCGAGGATGCAGTTGTAAAGGGATGAGCATTCGACCACCAGGAAATAGATCTTCACCTGTCGGGAAGTGTCTTCGGCCCCGAATGTAACCATCAGCTCAACGTATGGCTTGGTGGTGGTTCCGTTGAACCCCTGTAGATCTGAACCGACGTACGGGGTCAGATGTCTCTCGTCGAGCTGAAGGGTCCCGAACAGATGGGCATACATGATGTCGACCGAACTTCCCTGGTCGACGAGGATCCTTCGAACGTCAAAGTTTGCCATCTGTGCCCTGACCAGGAGTGGAATAGTGGCGTTTGGCACTCCCCCGGGGAGTTCCTCGAGGTAGAAGGTGATAGGGTTGGAGTTCCCCCTCACTTTCTCGAGAGTGGTTGTCTTTGCCGATGTTGCGGATTCCAGTTCATCAAATTTCCGCTTGATCGATCCGACGGAAAACTTCTCGGGACCACCCCCAGAGATGACCATCACTTTGGGGAAGCTTTCCCAGGTGCTACGGGCAGTGACGAGGTCCTCGTGGGGGAAGGTCGCCCACATGTTGTGAATTGCTTCTTGGCCCTCAATGATTGCGGGGACAAAGAAGTCCTCGGGTCGAGTGACACTGAGGGCGACCTGAAGCTGGCTCTCGTCGGGAGGGGGCGTCTTCTCCTCGACGTTCTGGGCTTCCCAGGAGCTGGGACGAGGAGTATCATTCTTCTGGGCGTATTTCTTTAGGTGCTCTTCCTTGATCAGAATTTCAATCGCATCTTTGAGATGGATGCAGTCTTCTGTGACATGCCCGTGGCTCCGGTGGAACCTACAGTATTTCGACTTGTCAACGTTTGATTTGGGGGGAGTTGGCTTCGGAAAGCGTACTCCTCCTTTCACAAATTCTGAGTTCTGGCACTCGGAGAGGATTCGCGCGCAGGGAGCGTTGATCAGGTGTATTCAATGAACCGGCCAGCTGGTCCGCGTGGTTCACGAGGTTCACGGGGGCGATTATCTCTCTTTCTTTCTCCTCCTCGTCGGGGAGGGGAGTCTTCTTCTTTGTGGTCGCGGGGGCCTTCTTTGCGTCTCGATTCAAGGGCGATCTACACTGCCTCTGACTCCTCGAGCTCGATGTACGACTGAGCCCATTGGAGGAGATCCTCCAGACGGCGGGGTCTGCGGAGGCCCAAGGACTTGGCAAAGTCAGATCCAAAACGTAGCCCATGGATGATTAAATACTTCTTCATGTCATCGGTCATATGGACCTCGACAGCTTCTCTGTTGAATCTCTCAATGTAGTTCCGGAGAGATTCGTTCTTCCCCTGGAAGATGCTTTCTAGGGAAGCTTCCATCTTCGGGTGTCAACGAGATGCAGTAAAGTGTTTGGTGAAGCGTTGTCTTAGTTGCTTCCAGGATGTGATCGACCCGGGTACCAGACCCTTGTACCAAGTCATGGCGCCCTTCCGCAAGGTGGTGTGGAAAAGCCTGCACTTAATGGCTCCCCTGACGTTTCTGAAGTCGAGCATGGCTTCGAAACTTTCAACGTGGTCGTCGGGGTCGGCCAGGCCGTCGTAGTTCCCCAGTTGCGAAGGTTTCTCCATGCCCGCATGAATTGGGGCATTCATGATCTCTCATGACAGAGGGGTCCTCTGCTCGTCGTCGTCACTTCCCATCGGGGACCTCGAAGGGGATCGCTGATGTCATGGAGGGGAATTCCTCGAACGGTTCCTCGGCCTCTCCTCAGTCTGTTTGGACTTCTTGGTAGTGGTGGAGGCCCTGGGCTCCTTCCGAGGCGGGGAACGAGGGCGTTTCTTGGAGATCGTCAGCTGGGGGCGCTTAAGACGTGGCCAGCGGCCTCCGCGCACCGGCGAGGGGGTTCGAGATTCGTCGAAAGGGGTCCTTCACGGAGCACAAGCATTTAACGAGCTAACCATTGTAAGCTCCCTTGGTTCAATCCCAAGTCCACATGCCTCAATCAGCTTCTCATCCCTAACATGTTCTCTAATCATAGAATTCCAATTAACCGAAGTTCCTTTTGTGATCATTAAATTGAAAGCCACAACATCATTAAATTCAATTCTTTCATCAAAAGCTCTTTTAGCTTCACCTAAAAGTCCACTATTAGCATATCAATTCTTGATAAATCAAAAGATTAAAACTCTGCACCAACATCGAGTGAACACTCCACCAAAGTTCTTGATTCTTAATGAAAACCAACTTTCATTCTTAATGAGGAATCTAACTTGTATCATAAGTAATGAACAAAACCTTGAATACCATGGACCATTTGCCTTAGATCTTATACTTTAGTTCATAAAGGTAATCTTGGCTTGATGAGAAACATAATAGTAATGCCTTGAAGGATCCTAGAAGATGAATAGGGAAAGAACCTTAGCATGAAATCCCTGGAATTCCTGATATTCAATCGACTAAGCTCAAACACCATGAATAAGAAACCCAAATGATCTTGATACTTGATGAATTTTTTATGAGAAGATGTTGATAGTTCAAACATTAAATCCAAAATCCATGAAAAGACCCGTTAAACCAATCTTTATTGAAACAAATAATTCAAACCAGTAGAAAACCCTAGGAACCTTTTGAACTAGAATCCAATGGTCACACCCTGAAATGCTTGACTGTAAGAATCTACACTTAAAATTATTATACCTGCTCAAACCTGTTAGTAATAAAGCACACAGATATGCAAGATGCACAAAGAGGTGGGATCTTAGGGTTAAAAATTAGGGTATGACAGTACCCCAACATAAAGAAACACACATAAACACATACATACACACAACACCAAATAATTTCAATTAATTAAAATAAAATGGGGCGTTACATACTTGATGCCTCTGGCGAACTCGACTTTATCCCAACCATGTTAATATACCTTTGGCCAAAGTCTAAGCGTACTTGATGCCTCTGGCGAACTTAGCTTTGTCTGGGCTATGTTAATATACCTTTGGCCAAAGTCGCAGCGTACTTATTATCCCTCCTATTCATGCATGACCCTAAAACGCAACATATGTCAACATTGAACCGCATAATTCGGAATATTCACGACACTATTAATTTTGACTTTCACTTGTATCCCTCCTCTGCCAACAAATCGGTTTCTTACACTGATGTAGATTGGGATGGTTGCCCAAACACTAGGCGATCCACCTCTGGTTATTGTGTCTATCTTGGTGACAATTTAATCTCATGGTGTGCAAAACACTAGCACACACTCTCTCGGTCTAGTGTAGAAGCCGAGTACATCAAAGTCGCTAATGTAGTATCTGAATCTTGTTGGATTAAAAACTTATTATTGGAACTACATTACCCAGTTGCAACGACCACTTTGGTTTATTGTGACAATATGAGTGTTGTCTATCTATCTGGAAACCCAGTTCAACATCAGCGCTTCAAACACATAGAGATGGATATACATTTTCTGCGTGAAAAAGTTACCTCTGACAAATACGAGCCTTGCATGTCCCTTCACGTTACCAAATTGCCGACATCTTCACCAAATAACTTCCATTACAACTCTTTGATGATTTTTGTGATAGTTTCAACATTCATTAGCCAATCGTTTCAACTACGGGGGTGTATTAGAATATCATTGTTACTATTAGATTATCATTGTTATTAGTATTAGAATCTCTATTTATAAAATAGTCATAATTTTATAGGAAAGAGATATAGAAACTTACATTGTATACATATCAGTGGGAAATCAATAGAAAAACAAGGCTTATAATTCTACGAAATGCATATAACTCCAATAGTATATGACCAAGCATTTAGCTCAGAGGTTGTGTCTGAAACAACAACTCTACTCATTCTGAATGGTAGATAACAAATCCACAATATAGCAGTTGACAAAATTTCACAAGATTATTAATGATTTGAGAATACTGAAGCGAGTATTGAAGTTGAGGACAAGGTTCTACTCTTGTTGATCTCATTACCCAGATCTTTTGAGAACTTTAAAGATGACATTCTTTATGGTAATTAAGGTACTATTACTTTGGATGAAGTCTAGAGGCCAGTGAGATCCAAAGAATTTTCAAAGGTGAAAGATTTTAAGATTAATGATAATGGTAAAGACTTAAGTGTCTCAAGTAGAGGAAGTGTGTGTAGAGGGATGTCCAAATCAAATAGGTTTCATAATTCAAAGTTAAAGTGCTTTAATTTTAAAAAATTAGGTCGCTTCATGAGGGTTTGTCTTGAGAGAAAGGACAATGGTGATTCTTTTCAGATTTTAGTTGTCTCAGATAAGAATATTTATGAGAGTGCTAGTGCATTAGTAGTGTCGAGTTTGGATGCTGAAGAGGGTTGGTCATGGACTTAGGTTGCTCTTAAAACATGTGTCCAAAAAAGTATACTTTGAGACTTTGAAGTTAGAGCAAGGTGAAGTATTTCGCTTTGGTGACAATAAGGATTTTAAGGTTTATGGTATTGGTACGATCAGACTTGAAATGTTTGATGATTGTGATTTTCTTCTTCACAACGTAAGGTATGTTCTAGAACTCGGGTGAAATTTGTTTTCTATAAGTATATTTGATGATATATGCTATTGCACTAGAGTTGTTGAACAAGGAGTGTTGAACATTTTGCATGGTGAAGTGATCATAGCTAAAGAGTCTAAAATATGTGGTTTATATATTTTAGAAGGGTCCAATGTTGTTGTTCTTTCATCATCAACTAATGAAGACTTTCCTGACAAGAACAAACTATGGTATTTAAGGTCAAGGCACGGTGGATTCCTAGAGGTTGTTTTAAAGTACTTTAATGAGTTTTGTAGAAGACAAGGGATAAAGACGCACTTGAATGCTGAGTTGTCATTAAGTTTATGGGGTAAGGATGGTGCCAAAGAAGCTTACCTGATCGACAAGCCAAAGCATCTTACCTGATCGACAGGTGCTCACTTACAAGAATAAACTCATAAAAACTTCTAGTGGTTTATAGTAGGAAATATGCAAACTTTTCTTATTCAAAGTTCGGTAAAACTTTGTTTTTTATCAAATCAAGCCCAATCAACTTGATGGTAAAGTTCTGGATTATGTCTTTAATGGCTATCCAAGAGGAAGGAAAGTTTGTGAGCTATTAGGAGTGGAACCTAGACGATCAAAGTTTATCAATCGCAGATGTATCTTCATGTATCTAAATTCTTCCTCCTTCCTTCATTAAGATTTGTTTCCTTCCTCTACTCTTCTTCTTTCTTACAATGCATGTTGTTGTTTTTCTTCTGAAACCGTGTTGTTACTTGTTCTCTGTTGTGTCGTACGCGTGTGTTCTTGTGGTATTTTTCGTTCTTCAATTCATGTGCTTCTTTGTGATACTGTGTGTGAATTTGTGTGATTTTAGTTCACTGTTGTTTTTGTTTTCTGTGTATCTCTCAATGTGAAAGCTGTGATGTTTTTTCTTTGAGTATGTTCTGATGATTTTGCATGAATTTTGTGATGATGTAATTTTCTGCTCTTGTCCGTGAATGTGTATTGGTGTGTATGCTGCTTTATAAACTCTCTCCAATTTGAACATTGATTTTGAAATTAAATATGCGTCGAACTTGTTTCGGAAAGAGGGTCATAACTTGTGATAATTCCTTGCCGTTTTCGGTTCGACATGCTTGTGGACAACTTGAAGAACATTATGTTTTCACTTAATTGTGTCTGAAACATGTCTAGGGATTTTCTTGAATGTCTTGATTATGTATTGGGAAATCACTTTGCTATTATTCTCACCATGAGTATACGATTTTATGATTAATGTTGTTCGATTTGCTTTGACACTGCCTCTGGATGATATTAATACACAGCTTTTTGAATGCAGGTTCAAACTTATGATTGGAAGCCTCTTCCGGAAGTGTAAAAATGAACAGCGGTGACTCAAGACGTTTGAAAGCCAGTGGAATATCAACCAAGGCCTTGAGAAGCCTATCTGCAGAGCCAAGTCGAGAAACATCGCCTGTGAGTAACCTTAGCTTCAATTCCTCATCTGTTGTTGGCGTCATCTTCAATACTGTTTAGATAAGCTCAACAGGAACCTCATTACCTTCTTTAATGGCATAGCATTTATAAATTCCTCTGTAGTGTTTTATTGATGGTTCAATTTTATAGTTATTCAAAATAATCATTTCCTTTGTCAACTGCATCAATGAAACTTATAGAATATAGTTTTAATAATTTTGAGGATTCAAGCTTTGAGAACTCAACTGCCTCTCTTTCATAACCATTCACGGCCAACCTAATTATAATAGAGTTCCAACATGATAGGACTTTTCAAACACTTCAGCAGCGTTATCAATAGGCCCCCACTTGCAGTACATGACAACAATAACATTCAACTCAAAATGAACCCTTTTCCATGTTGAAGTGCTCCCAAGTGAGCACACGCATTTAACGAGCTAACCATTGTAAGCTCCCTTGGTTCAATCCCAAGTCCACATGCCTCAATCAGCTTCCCATCCCTAACATGTTCTCTAATAATAGAATTCCAATTAACCGAAGCTCCTTTTGTGATCATTAAATTGAAAGCCACAACATCATTAAATTCAATTCTTTCATCAAATGCTCTTTTAGCTTCACCCAAAAGTCCATTATTAGCATGTCAATTCTTGACAAATCAAAAGATTAAAACTCTGCACCAATATCAAGTGAACACTCCACCAAAGTTCTTGATTCTTAATGAAAACCAACTTTCATTCTTAATGAGGAATCTAACTTGTATCATAAGTAATGAACAAAACCTTGAATACCATGGATCATTTGCCTTATATCTTATACTTTAGTTCATAAAGGCAATTTTGACTTGATGAGAAACATAATAGTAATGCCTTGAAGGATCCTAGAAGATGAATAGGGAAAGAACCTTAGCATGAAATCCCTGGCATTCCTGATATTCAATCGACTAAGCTCAAACACCATGAATAAGAAACCCAAATAATCTTGATACTTGATTAATTTTTTATGAGAAGATGTTGATAGTTCAAACACTAAATCCAAAATCCATGAAAAGACCCGTTGAACCAATCTTTATTGAAACAAATAATTCAAACCAGTAGAAAACCTTAGGAACCTTTTGAACCAGAATCCAACGGTCACACCCTGAAATGTTTGACTGTAAGAATCTACACTTGAAATTATTATACCTGTTTCAAAGTTAAAGTGCTTTAATTTTAAAAAATTAGGTCGCTTCATGAGGGATTATCTTGAGAGAAAGGACAATGGTGATTCTTTTCAAATTTTAGTTGTCTCAGATAAGAATATTTATGAGAGTGCTAGTGCATTAGTAGTGTCGAGTTTGGATTCTGAAGAGGGTTGGTCATGGACTTAGGCTGCTCTTAAAACATGTGTCCATAAAAGTATACTTTGAGACTTTGAAGTTAGAGCAAGGTGAAGTATTTCTCTTTGGTGACAATAAGGATTATAAGGTTTATGGTATTGGTACGATCAGACTTGAAATGTTTGATGATTGTGATTTTCTTCTTCACAATGTAAGGTATGTTGTAGAACTCGGGCGAAATTTGTTTTCTATAAGTATATTTAATGATATATGTTATTGCACTAGAGTTGTTGAACAAGGAGTGTTGAACATTTTGCATGGTGAAGTGATCATAGCTAAAGAGTCTAAAATATGTGGTTTATATATTTTAGAAGGGTCCAATGTTGTTGTCCATTCATCATCAACTAGTGAAGACTTTCCTGACAAGAACAAACTATGGTATTTAAGGTCAAGGCACGGTGGATTCCTAGAGGTTGTTTTAAAGTACTTTAATGAGTTTTGTAGAAGACAAGGGATAAAGACGCACTTGAATGTTGAGTTGTCATTAAGTTTATGGGGTAAGGATGGTGCCAAAGAAGCTTACCTGATCGACAAGCCAAAGCATCTTACCTGATCGACAGGTGCTCACTTACAAGAATAAACTCATAAAAACTTCTAGTGGTTTATAGTAGGAAATATGCAAACTTTTCTTATTCAAAGGTCGGTAAAACTTTGTTTTTTATCAAATCAAGCCCAATTAACTTGATGGTAAAGTTGTGGATTATGTCTTTAATGGCTATCCAAGAGGAAGGAAAGTTTGTGAGCTATTAGGAGTGGAACCTAGACGATCAAAGTTTATCAATCGCAGATGTATTACTTTAGTGAGTCATGTAAGGGGAAGAAGAGTAAAGACTTGAGGATGAATTTTTTAGAAACTATGGCGGAGAATACTCAATTTCAAGTGAAGTTTCCTACTATGAATACTATTAGTAGTGATGGTAACATAGGCCTATAATTATCATTTGACTCATTATAAGGTAAAGAGGTAGGTTGTACCATCTCAAAGGAAAAATTATGTTGGCCTTGGATGTTATGCTTCGAATGTGGCTGAAAGGTTGCAAAACTCATAAACATGGACCTTCAGGGAGGCATTAAGAATCAAGGAGAGTCAAATATGATTGACGAAACATGCTTGTGGTCTTGTTAGACTTCCAAAGGAGAAAAAGGTGGTTGGAAGCAAGTGGATGCAAGTGGCGAGATCAAGGTTCAAGGATAACTTAAACTTGATCAAGGTTGTTGAATAGTGTCTCAACATGGTAGATAACAACAAGGCAGGTGATGAATAAATTGACATCATCACGGTTTCAAGTCAAAATGGATACTGTAAAAGAATGTCTTAAAACCTTTGAGTAATAAAGAGAAAGAAAACATGTTTAAAAATTGTCAAATCAGAAAGCTGGAAAATAGTCTGGTCTGGGTGGTTCATTAATGTTAAAATATTTTACATTAATTTAGATATGTTCTAAGATACTCTAAATTAATATAAAAGATATTAGAAGATATTTATAATATTTTAAATTAATTATAAAAGATATTATAAAATACTTAAAATATTCTTTTTTAATATAAAATATATTATAATCATTCCAAAGATATGCCATAGACTTTCACATGTCAACAAAATATGCCCTGGATTTATTACGAGGTACAAGTTTCTTAGGTGCAAAACTTGGCCCTGGTCATATAACTAAAACTCCTAAATTTTTCAAAGATTCTTGTTGTAACTTGATGAATCTATAAGTTATAGACAACTGATGAAAGATGACTCTATCTAATAACAACCTGACCTAGTATTAGTTACTCCATCCAATAATTAAGTTAGAAATCTCTGTTAACAAAAGCAATCTTCATCTTAGGGATTATTCTTTTCAATTACTTCAAAAATGTAACTCAAGACCTTTAAAATATTTTATTGTTTTTTATAATATTAAAATAATATAAGTGAATGACTTATAATATAAAATAATAATTAATAACGTGTAGTTTCTATTAAACCACTTGAGTTATGTCACATTATCAAATAAACATCCATGTCATTTAAAATGACATCCAGATTGGATTGGATGAAAAAATTGAAATGGAAGGACCAAATAGTTGGTTTCTAAAATGAGGATAAAAAATTAGAAAATTTGAAAATAAAGGACCAAAAATGTATTTAATTCTAGATAAAAAAAGTTTCATTGAAGAAATGAATTAATAGGTTTGATTGCAATTTTTCATCTTTTAAATTGTAATTTAGGCTTGCAAATTTTAAAAAGAATTTTGACCCAATTCTCTTTTACCTTTTCTCTAAATTTACACTAATTTTCTTATTTTAGGCAATAAGGAGACCAGTTTCCACCATTAATAATTTTTTTTATTAATTTAGATTAATATTCTAGAATGACATGAAATTTTTTTCCAACTTAATCTTGTTTACTGAGTATGTAAAAGAAAATAAAGTACACTAAAAATAATAATACTTTATTTTAATTCAAGGTTTTTTTTTCTTGCAAAATTATATTTTAAGTCATATTTAAAATGAATTATTTTAATATAAAAAAACTTAAAATGAGCCCAAGTTATAGTTAAACTACTATTAGTCTATATACAGAAAACAACTGTTTTTCAAATATGGCCACAATAGTTTCTTAAC